>SNQJ01S0026809.1:129199-142605 GCA_010110895.2 Picea sitchensis | reverse complement strand
GACGAAGGCAGCCAAAGCGAAAGGAACCACTAGACCAAGCCCCGAAGGCCACTCATTCAACAGAGGCAACTCTAGAAAATAAAAACAGTTTTGATGCGCTAAAGGAAGACGAAGCCCCAGAACTAGAAGAAACAGCAATCAAGGATGATCCTCCGGCAGACAAAAGCCTTTCGGAATCCTCCCCCCCAAAATCTGTAGCAACGAGAAAGATTCGGGCTCCAGATCCAGAAGCTCAAGAAGGTCGGGTTACAACCCCCTCTAGCGGCTCTGGGGGAACTTCTGAATCTGAAGACAATTCAGTCCCGTCTCCGCCCCTTACCCGAGGGCGAAAGACCAACAAAGAACGCAGAGAAAAGGAGGCGGCAACCAACATTTATTTAGGGTCACAGAAAAAGATGGACCCCTACATTAAGGGGAAAATTTCAGTCCCATTGTAATAATGCTTTGCTTCTGTCTCTTGCTATGCTCACAGTTTGTGAGAATTTACTCATGTACTCACTTCTTGTCATATTCTCGAATTAGCTCAAGGAACAGAAGGGATTGGTCTCCCAAGACATTCACAAGAAGGTTGGCAGCACTGTCAGAGGTCACCAACCTTCTTCGGATTTGTAAATTCCAGATTCTGGCTGGCCAGAATGCCGATTAATGCAACATAACCGATTTTGTTAAAAATAATAATAATAATAATTAGAAAACACTTGAAACTTGTAATAATATATGATTTATGTAGAAGTGGTTACTAAGTCCCTTTAAAAGTTGAAGTAGAATTAAAGGATGTTAATAACTATTGACAATGTCACAAGTGTAAATTATGTGTGGCATATTGCTCCTATTCATAACATTTTAATGTATGATTTAACTAAAATACAATTGTTTTTCTAAACTTCTAACCAAGAAACACTCTAAGCCATCTAATATGACCTAATTAATTTTAGCTTGATAATATAATGTATTTATAATTAAATAAATAATGTTGTTATATTAAAATTTGAAATCAAAATTAACTCTTGTAACCTAATTAATTTTAATATGAATAATGACAATAATAATATTATATATTTATGATTAAATAAATAATAATGTTATATGACAATTTGAAGTTTATTTAAAATTTGGAATTTATAATATGTAAAGATAAAGGGTTTTTGAAAATAAAAGATTATTTTTATAGTCTTGTATGTAATATTTACATTATTTTAAATTTTAAATATTGGATGTCTTTTAAACTTGAGGTTAATGTGATTTTAATTTGACATTGTTTTATCATCCGAAGACAATGATGTTACTTTTAGGTTTTGTAATTAATTATTGAAATGATTAATTAAAAAAATGTTGCCATAAATGATATGTAATGTTTTATATATGAATATATTTGGTAATAAAGTGCAAATAGGTCATATAAAACTTACAATTCTTTCATTTATTTTTACATAAAAACAAATTAAAAAAATTATAGATTAATAATGAATGTAAATAAAAAAATGTATGCAAATTAACATTGCATTATTTTGAAATCCATAGACAAGTTTGTATTATATAGAGTTTTAAAGTTTAAATCACACAAAGCTAGTGATGCAGTCATCTATATGCTTTTTCCATTATTTTGGTAAAAGAATCATCTACATGCTTCTTCCATCATTTTGGTAAAAGAGCCATCTACATGCTTCTTCCATCATTTTGGTAAGAGAATATTTACCAGGTAAATATTAGAGAGTGACTATGGGGGTAAAAGTGAGTCTAAAGAAAAGGTCAGATATGTACTCATACATGTGTTAGCTTAAGCTAATACTAAGCTAGTTCATATTAAATTATTTATTTTTTAAATAATAAACAAACCTAATTAATATTAAATTATTTATTTTTTAAATAATAAACAAATATGTAGAATACTAAATAGTTTATTCTGTAAATTATAAATTTTTTTTTTTTTAATTTTTTTAATAAAATTTATAATATTAAAATAATAATAAATAATAAATTTTATATTATTATTTTTTAAATAATATTCATAATATTAAACAATAATTTTATAATAAAAAAAAGTGTAAACAACAAAGTTTAGTTTCTCGCACAGTTCTTACATTTACCTATTATTTATCCCATAACCCACCATTGATTTATTTTTTCACACAGTTTTTACATTCACCTATTATTTATTCCATAACCGACCATTGCCACTTATCAATTATAATAGTACAGAGAACAGTAGATTCAATTCCTTGCGAAATACATAGAGAACAATGGAATAAAGGGAGGATGTAGACTGATACTTTCACTAACAGTGAACGTTGCTCTTCATGTGTCACTGACTTGTTGACGACAGGCTCTCGACTCTTCATCTAACCATCGATTTTCTACCTTTATTTCTATATTTCTGGGAATGAAAGGGAATGCTTATATTTACTTACCAGTTCCTAGTGGTAAGTAAATATAAGCATTCTAATCAGCCACGTTACCACTTTTCTTCTGACACAATTTATGGGTCAGTCTAGTGTCATTTTCATCCATGTGATTCTTAATTATCTTAGGACAAAAACTATGTACTCTCGGAAATTTTGCTGCAAAAGAAAGAAAATTATTGGAACACGGAAAACCTATAATTAAGCATAAAGAAGGTGGAACACTATATTATTGAACGATGGGTGGTTTTGGAAGGTAGATTTCTAGTTCTATTAGATAAATATAGAAATATAGTTTAATAAAAATATGAATCTCATTGAGAATGACCAAATTATTTATTTATTGGTAATTAGTTATTATTAGTAGATAAAAAAACATATAATTAAACATATAAAATTATTGGTGGTTCTGAAAGATTGGTGTTTCTGGAAGAGAGTAGATTTCCATTATTATCAAATAAATTCTAATAAATTGTTGAATGACAAAATTAGTTGTTAATTCTTTATTAGTAGATAAAAAAACATATAATTAAACATATGAAATGATTGGTAGTTTTAAAAGATTGGTGTTTATGGAACAATTGATTTCCATTTTTATTAAATAAATATATTATAATAAATGGTTGAATCTCATTGAAAATAAGATTCCATTTATAATAAATGAATTGTTGAATTCCATTGAGAATGACCAAATTTATTGGCAATTTTTTATTATTAGTAGAAAAAAAAACATATAATTAAACATATAAAATGATTGGTTTTTCTGAAAAAGTAGATTTCCACTTTTATTACGTTGAAAGGTGTACACCTATTGACACTGAGTACAATTAATCACCTTTTAATCTAAAATTCTAATTTGATGGCTAACAATTGAAGATGCTAGCATATTCTTAGTCGTCCTCCCAAATCAATGAATGTGATTTCCTCTTCATAACTTCTTTGTATTTACCTTTTAACATTTACCTAATCATATTAAGAAATTATTGTAGCACTATATGATTGCCACATTTAAATGATTAAACTTTGGATTTAGCACACTTAGACGTTACGTTCATTTTCTGGTTTTATTTTCTGACTGTGCGTTTCATTTTCTGTCCACACCTTTCGGCGTTCATCAACCACGATTTTGAGTGGCTATGCTAGTCAAATAAATATATTATAATATTCCATTAAAAATAAGTGATACCATAAATAAATTGAAGCCCATCGAAGATGACCAAATTACCAATCAGTTTGTCACATCAATATTCACGTGAAGGGATGATCGCGGGTCCATCATATTAAAACTGGCCATTGGGGACCCTCTATCCTTTCGCAACCATTCAATTGCGAAAAGGAGAAATGAACGTTGCACAAAATCCAAATGGCCAAACTCCGCCAAAATGAAAATCCCATGGAGACGAGACATCGTAATCATTAGCGAAAAAATTAAGAACGGTCAATATTTCGTTGGCTTTTGTGGTGAAAGGTGAACCCTGATTGGATCTGGACCGTTTGATTTGGAGCCGACGGTTTCACGATCATCGATAATTGACGGTTCATTCAATCTTCCGCAAGGCTTCTTTAACAATGGACACTGCAAAGATACGTGTGGACTTGATGCTAAAGCAGATACGTATCTTTATGTTTCTTGAGGTTTGTTTTGCATTTCAGATAAGAGTCACTCGAAGTTATTGTCGTCTTCGCTTCTACAGGAAGTTTTTGGTCTCAGTCTTTATATGCCCGAGTCTATAGGTGGTCGATACATAGACAAAGAGAATAGAGTCGATAGTTAGAGAGCAGCAACAATTGTGTGAAGGTAGTTGAAAGAAGTTTGAGAGCATAATCTCTAGTTTTGTAAAGTTATAGAAGTCGTTGGAGTCGAAGCTCGACATAATCTTGTATTTTGCAATAGTGCACAACATTCAGGTTCATAAATAAATCAAGTTTTGTGTGTTGATGTATTTCTGAGTTCTGATTGTGAGTTTATGTGTTAAATAATAGCACAACCTGAAGAAATTGTTTTATTAAGTATTATTTTGACATTGCGCAGTAAATCGTGCAATCTGCGATCAACGACGAAGAGTTTCACTGCACGGTTTTTGCAACTATGTTGCGCATGGTTTGTTTACGTGTTGTACATATGGTATCAGAGTTGTATGATTTATGGTCATTGACCATGAAGACATTATTTTGGGGCCAAGATATATGGGAGATAAACGAAAATGGCTATGTGGAACCAGCACATCACACAATGTACAATGCCCTCACACAAGCTAAGAATGATGCTTTGAAAGATCAAAGGAAGAAGGATGAAAAGACGATGTTTTACATACATTAGGTCATGCATGAAGAATGCTTTGAAAGATCAAAGAAAGAAGGATGGAAAGACGATGTTTTACATACATCAAGCCATGCATGAGAGCATACTCCCAAGAATTACATCATTAAAGCAAGCCAAAGAAGCATGGTACATATTACAAACTTCTTATCAAGGTATGGATAAAGTCAAGATTTCAAAACTACAAATCCTTAGAAGAGATTTTGAAACTCTATCAATAAAAAATACAAATTCAATAGATTCATTTTACACTCATGTTATTGGCATGATAAATTGGATTAAGTATTATGGAGAAACCATAGAGGATAGAAAAATTGTTGAGAAGGTACTTAAGAGTCTTCCTCCTAAATTCGATACTCTTGTTGTGACCCTAGAAGAGAGAAAAGAACTGAGTCACTTTAGTCTAGATGAGTTGCAAGCCTCCATCATTAATCATGAACACAGATCAAATAGGTCAAATATGTCATTAGAAAATGCATTCTTCGTGCAGTCATCTATAATTTGTGGAAGAGGAAGGGGGAGAGCTAACTCTAGAGGCGGAGGAAGGAGTTCTTCTAGAGGTGGACACAGTAGCAGTCCTGGAAACATTGGTGGAAGAGATCAAAACCCAAATACCAGTCAGCCAAGTAATCATAAATTTGATAAATAAATATTCAATGCCATTACTGTAAAAAGTATGGGCATTATGCATATGAGTGTAGAAAGAGACAATATAATCAAAACAAGCAAGGTCAAGATCATTCAAACAACACAAATACTTTCTCTAGTCCTATGTTTATGGTGCACGCTGAAGCAATGCCTATAGTATCACCAGTTGAATGCAATGTTGCTCAAGAAAGTCCTTGTGACATATGGTATCTAGATTTAGGCTGCAGTAATCACATGAAAGGAAATTTAGAATTGTTTTCTAGTTTGGATAAGTGAGTACAAACTAAAGTTACACTTGGAACAAATATCCATGTCATTGTCTTAGGAAAAGGAAGTATTAACATTTTAACTAAACAAGGAGAACAAAAAGTTATGCCTGATGTATATTATGTTTCTGGTTTAAAACATAATTTGATGAGCACATGGCAGTGATTACAGAAAGGATAAAAAATCTACATGGAAGATAATCATTGTGTGATCATGGACAGATATCCAAGCAATCAACTTATTGCAAGAATTCATATGAAAAGCAATAAAATGTTCCCATTGACATTGAATCCATCCATGAAGAGAAAAACAGTGCAAGTTGTCAATGAAACAAAAGATACATAGTCAGACACTACATTCAAAGAATAAAGCGAAGAAGTTAGTGCACACAGTTCCAAATAAGGAAAAGGTAGTGCGCGCAGTTTTAAGGAAAAAGAAGACAATAACGCAAATTTGCAGGTAGCATTCCAATCTGGAGTGCAGGATAATTCCTGGCTATGGAATTTCATATTTTAACATTTAAAATTTGGAGGTATAAAGCTGCTACATACAAAGGATACGGTGAAAGGTTTTCCATTCATAGAAAAACCAAAAAGAATATGTGAAGGTTGCACCTTTGGAAAGCAACATAGATAGTCATTTCTAGTTGGCAAGTCATATAGAGAAAAAGATCCACTAGAAATAGTACATTCAGATATTTTTGGACCAATGCAAACACCATCTATAGAAGGCAATACATATTTTCTAACATTTATTGATGATTTCTCAAGAAAAACATGGATTTATTTCTTAAAACATAAATATGATGCATTGGGTTGTTTTCAACAGTTTAAATCACTTGTGGAGAAGAAAAGTAGTTATTACATCAAGTTTATAAGAACTGGAAGAGGGGGATAATATGTTTCAAGAGAGTTCCAGAACTTTTGTAAAGTTCATGGTATTTATAATCAATTCACTACGCAATATACACCACAACAGAATGGTGTTGCAGAGAGGAAGAATTGAACCATCATGGAAATGGTGTGCAGTATGTTGGCAACCAAATATTTGTCAATTGAGTATTAAGATAAGGTAGTAGAAAATGTAGTATACATCATGAACAAATGTTCGACAAAGAGCGTGAAAAAAAAAGTTCCTCAAGAAGCCTAGACAAGAATGAAGCACAATGTGGCACACTTAAAAGTCTTTGGTTGTGTCACATACACACATGTTCCGTATGAACTAAGAAAGAGACTATATAACAAAGGAAAAAATGTATATTTGTTGGATATTTTGAAGATATAAAAACATACAAATTGTATGATCATATTGCAAGGAAAGTCATAATAAATCGCGATGTTCAATTTGTGGAGAGTGAAGCATGGGATGGAAGAATAGAAAGGATAGTCATAATTACAGATGTTATTGGTCATGATGCCACAGAATATGAAGTGGTTCAAACACCATGTATAATTCAGTGTGCATTTCCTTCCACTTCTGGAACTGCGACACAAATACTAGCTCAAACTACTCCAGTGAGATCTATAGGTGCACAACCCACACCTAGAGCATAAAAAAATCTAGCAAGCAGTCCAACTAGTTCTACATCTCTAGATCCAACATTAGCAAGTATGTTACCAAGAAATACAAGAAGTATGCGCAACATCTATAACGTTGACACATCGAATTTGTTTTCATTTTTTTCTTTTTTTTCAGAAATAGATGATCCATTAACCTTTGAAGAAGCTGTCAAAGATGATGTATGGGCACAAGCCATGGATGAAGAAATTAGATGCATAGAAAATAATCATACATGGAAATTGGTAGATGTACCTAAAGATAAGGATATGATAAGTGTCAAGTGGATCTATAAAAGCAAGCAAGATGCAGATGGAAATCTGCAAAAGAACAAGGCAATATTAGTTGCAAGAGGTTTTACACAACAAATTGGAATTGATTTCAAATAAGAATTTGGGTCAGTTGCGCACATGGACACAGTCAGAACTATGTTAGCCATTATTGCATAGAACAAATGGCATGTTTGTCAAATGGATGTAAATTCATCATTTTTTAATGGACATTTAGAAGAATAAGTATATGTGGAACAACCACAAGGCTATGAGGTTCTAGGACAAGTAAAAAATGTGTACAAATTGAAAAAAGAACTGTATGGGTTAATACAAGCTCCCAAAGCTTGGTACAATCGCATAGATTCCTACCTTACTCAGAATATATTTCAGAGAAGTGAATGTGAGACAACACAGTACATCAAAGATAATCAACAAGGTAATATGTTGATTGTTTACTTATATGTGGATGACTTGATAATTACAGGTGATTTTGGTATAGAAGAATTTAAGTCAATCATAAAGGATGAGTTTGAAATGACTGATTTAGGGCTTATGAGATATATTTTGGGTATTGAAGTTCACCAGTCTAAAGATGGTATATTTATTTGACATTCTAAGTGTGCACATGAAATTTTGAAAATATTCAACATGATAAATTCCAAAGCAGCTCCAACACCTATCATAACAAGATTTAAGTTAAGTAAGGAATATGAAGGATCTAAGGTGGATCCCACATTATTTAAAATGATGGTAGGTATTCTTATGTATCTGAAAACAACAAGGCATGATATTATGTATGGAGTGATCTTGATTTCAAGGTTCATGGAAACTACAAAAGAATCACATTGAAAGACAGGAAAAATAATTCTGAGATATGTGAACAGAACAAGAGATTTTGGCATTATGTATTCTACTTCAAAAGATTTCAAATTGATTGGATATACTGACAATGATTGTGGAGGCAGCATAGATGACAAGAAAAGTACCTCTGGGTAAACATTTCATTTTGGAACAAGTATAGTGTCATGGGAATGAAAGAAGCAACACATTGTGACTCGTTCTTCAGAAGAAGCTGAGTACATCACAGCTACAAGCGCAACTTGTCAAGCATTTTTGATGAGAAGAATGTTAAAATATTTGTTGCAGGAACAACATGAACCAACTACAAGTAACAGTATTTAGTGACAATAATTCTACTATCATGTTGTCAAAGAATCACGTGTTTCACAAGAAACCAAGCACTTTGATACAAGGTAGAATTTTATTAGAGAATTAGTGAATAAAAAAGAAATTTGTTTATAATTTTGCATGTCTAAAGAACAAGTTGCGGATATATTTACAAAATATTTGGCAAGGGATGCATTTCAAAAACTGCACAGTTGTGTAGGAGTCGGCGCAGTCACAGATGTTTGACAATTCATGTCAATTCAAATTTTTGACGTAAATTTTGTATTTTGTAAACTCACCTACTTATAATTAAGGGGGGGTGTTGGAAATATTAATTAAAAGTTGTGAGCTTCACAGTTACGCAGACTTTGTCTTTCACATAAAGAAGATATGTTAGTCTGTCAAACATGACAAGGATAAGTGTTAGCATAAGTTTATTTAATGAGTCGATATTTATCTTTCTCGAGCTCTTTTTTGCAGATAAGAGTCAGTGGAAGTTATTTTCGTCTTAATTGTTTTAGTTAGTTCATTGCTACAGGAAGTTTTTGGTCACAATCCTTATATGTATGAGTCTATAGGTAGTTGATACATTGACAAAGAGAATAGAGTCGATAGTTAGATAGAAACAATAGTTGTGCGAAGGTAGTCGAAAGAAGTCTAAGAGCACAAGCTCTGTTTTTGGAAAGTTGCATAAGTCATTGAAGCCAAAGCTCAACATAGTCTTGTATTTTACAATAGTGCACAATGCTTAGGTTCATAATATATTAAGTTTTGTTTGTTGATGTATTTTTGAGTTATTTTTGTGATTTTATGTGTTAAAGAGTAGCATAGTGTGAAGAAATTGTTTTATTAATTATTATTATCACAATGCGTAGTAAATTGTGCAATCTGTAATCTATGCGGTAATTCCTGAGAGTTCAATGACAAATAGTTTCATTGTGCGGTATTTACAACTTCGTTGCACAGAGTTTGTCTGCGTGTTGTAAAGAATGAACAATATCCACCTTGTTATTCAGCATTGAACTAAGAGCCAACATATCCACTCTGTTATCTAGTATTGAACCAGAAGCTAACAATATCCACTATGTTATCCAACATTGAATGTTGCAACATCCCATCATCTATACATCATCTGCCACAACATTCAATATCTACTCCCACTCACTCATTGCATTATTATTATCAATATCTACACCATGGTTAAGTCATTTCAATTCAACTTAAAAAATTCACATGGCTTCTTCCAAACCCTTATCACTCGAACAAACCAATCACTCTTTCTTTTTTTGGTTTCTCATTATTCTCATAATTATTTCATCTAAAGATCTAAAATATTTGTAATTGTTTCCTTATCTGACTTAGGAATCTACTCTCTCCAATCAAGACATTTTTTTCATTATCTATGTACAAGTTGATGCTTGAATTTGTTAGGACCGAAATGACAACCTCACGAGGATGCAAATCCTCCTTTGTTTTTATAGAGGTGGTACTCCTTTGTCCAAAATTTATAAATGTGGGAATTTTAAAGAAGTTCTTCAAACAAAAGTAAAATAGATATAACAGAAAATGAAAAATATTTTTATTTTCTTTTAAAAAGAGCTCCTGAGAATGGACCAAGAAACACATACATTCATACATTTAAATCAAATAAATAGAACTTCCTCACATCCATCATAGTAGGGATAAATATTTTTAATCACATAAAAACTAAAAGAAAATGATCTGCATGCATAAGACAACTTTGACAGAGTAGTACATGGGCAGCTGAAATGGAGATAATGATAGATCAAAGTACAGTCGAGATTGTTCCCAAAATATCTCTCTTGGAATTTCTAAAAAACATATAGTTCAATAAATATTCTCTAAAATTAAAATTCATTTGTCATAATGACTGGGATTGGGGCTCCCGCTGACCATAAATCAAATATGTATAAGAATGAAGCTCGTAGAAAGAAGAAAGTGGACAGTGGAAGGCAACAAGACCTGGAAAGAAGAAAAAAAGAAAATATCAGTCTTCGGTTAAATCTTTCTATTTAAAGAGGTGGAGTAACTCGATGAAGAGCTTGATAAAGACAAAAAAATGTGATCAATATGAACTTACTATGATGGTATCTCATGGTTTCTCACTTGCTCACTGATGTCCTTTTATGGATCTCCTCAGTGGTTACATGAACTGTCTCAATCGTCCTTTTCCCTTCATTGGTAATCTTGTCAGCAACCTTTTGAACCACCCCTCGATGTAGCTCCTCATTGGTGCCATGTTGATTTCATGCCAGATTTTTTATATTTAAGAGTTCACCTTCCAAGTCCCTTATATCAACAGAAATGTTCCACAATGCTTCTTCAATATCTTGATTTTTAATCGAATAATCAACTAGCCATTTTTCCACCTCATCTTCACCATATTCAAGAATGCCATAGAATTTTTCAAATGACAACCCTTTAAAGATCTCAACCTGTTCATCAAATGCTTTCTCGGTTAAGAAGAATGAGTTGAGTATCAATTTCAGGTCTTGGACCTCATTGGTGTTGCTGGCTAGATCTATCTCAGTTAGCTTCTTGAATAATTCCTCTCCTCTAGTTATGTCCTGGTTTCATGCTTGAACAATACCATTTAGGTTTTTTACCTTTTCCTTCCAGCATGTGTTCAGTTTTTTTATTCGGTTCGAAGAAGGGAGATCCTCCTCTCTTCTTCCCAATTATGTCATATTAGTAACTTTAACACCAAATGGTATAACTGCATCGAGGTATAAACCTTCCTCGTTTTTCAAATCTTCTTGTAGATATTCATGAAAAGTGTGTGCTCTCGTTCCAAAAGAGACCATGCTCTTTAACATCTCCCAAGCCCTTATTATTAATTCCATTTTTTTCTTGATATTCTTTTCCACATAGCCTCGGGATCATTGAGAAGGCTTGCCGATCCTTTTAACTTTTCCGTAGGTGTCGTAGGCCTGATCATTGATAAAGGAATAGAAAGTACTGGAAGGGGCATTAAAGCTTCCTCCAATTCTTTGATTCGCTCCTTTAACCTGACATTCTCCACTTCAAGGCCTCCAATATAATTGTCTAGAGAATCTCCAGTTTCTCAGTGTATCTGGGAAATTTGAGAAGGACACATGTTTCGTAGGTTAATCTCTGAACGAGATTTCCCCTTCTTATTCTTTACATATCTTTTCTAAATAATCAAATTTTTGGATTCGCTGTAAAAAACAATGCTCTGAAATGCAAAAGACTCTTCTTCGTCGAAGGTCTCGATCTCAATTATTTCCATCTAAGGGTTCTAGTGAGCCATGTTCTCTATCTATTCAACGTTGGGGAGCACTTTCTTGATGTCAATTTCAAGTTCAATATCCTCAAGGGAAAGTCTGTGGATATCACCTTCTCCTCGAGATCCCTCCTCTTCTTGCACAATGTTTTTTCTTTAATTCCTCAAGGGAAGTTTATGAGAACTTTCAATTTTTCCGGAAGGAGGGTTCTTATTTCCTCCTCTGCCTAAAGAACTATGGGTTACTTTCTTACTTTGGTATACCATTGGATCGATGCTCCGAGAGGTTGTACTATTTGGTGTGACAGTCAAGGATTGGGCACTTTTCTCACCCATAAATTTTCCTCTCTTCTTTTATGACTCATTGGTGTTGAGTATCGTCTCCAAGTCATCAATGTCACGAGCAAGAGTGATTGAGGCATTATCTTCGTCTTCATTCAGAATAGTGTTAACAAAATAATTGTTGAAACCAACAACCAATAGATGTTCTACAAAAATATCACTAGGGTCGAAACCTTTTAATTTTTCAACATATTTTAAATTGAGGCTGTGGAAGTGGCCCGTGAATTCATAAAAATTGTTCATATTTCTGAATATGAAATATGAACAATATTTCATATTTCATTTAAGGTTATGGGTAGACCTTAAATGAAGAGGCATAGTCTAGTTTTCATAGGCAAAGGCTGGCCAAGCCCCTCCACCTAAGGTGTTAGAAAAACAAGACCGTGGAGCAATAAAATAATAAAAAAAATGCGGAAACAAAACATAGAAGATACATAATACAATAGAGACACATATTTACGTGGTTCACCCAGTGTGGGCTACATCCACCAGAGAAATTTTCAGGTCCTTCCTTTATTATTATCTAGCATATGAAGGGATACAACCTACAACAAACCCACTATAACTTCCTCTTCTTTCTCTCACGGTCCTTCATCTCAGAATACAATATTCACTATGATACATAGCCGCAATACACTCATAAGAGAGGGTTGTCTTCTAGGAAAAAAAATCCTAACATAACTTCTACCGTTAGATCTGTGACCTTATAATGAATGGTCCAGATTTACAATGAAATTACAATATACTTTTACAATGCAATTTTTCCTTCGAGGGCTTCGCCCCTGAACCCCCCAGCTGGGGGGATAGCCCCCCTGGACCCCGCAAAGGGGGTAACCCCCCTCTGCACTCCCCCATGTGGAAGAGTGTACATACTTCTAGGGTGTAAATAATTCATGGGGTATAAACACGGCTGAAAACAAAAGACCTATGAATCAGGAAGATAATCAGGCTCCACAACCAACAATCTCCCACTTGGAGACTGATCTCAACAACTCCATCGTTGTTGTATATGTTGGACTCTGATCCTTCTTGGACCTGGAAAATTTCTCATCTTCATCTTCATTCTTGAAGACCAACTAAAACTGAGAAAGAACTTAGTTTCTCCCTAGTTACTCCCTTTGTTAACATGTCTGCAGGATTTTGGCTAGTGTGTATCTTTTCCAACTTCA
>SNQJ01S0026809.1:90003-104137 GCA_010110895.2 Picea sitchensis | reverse complement strand
AGACGACTGTGCGCAGAAGAAAGTTTTGCACTTTGCTGCAATCTTGTCGACCTGCTTCTGTTTGATAGAAGGTGCTTGGTCCGAGGTTGTCGTGGTCGTAGTGTCCTTATGTTCACCTTTTGAGGAGATTGTGAAGAAGTTGAATTTTGTAGTATGGAATACTACCTTGTAGCACTGTTTAGGTGGGACAATAGTCAAAATTACCTCTGGTATCCTTATAGATGACCTCCTAGAGTAACAATGGCACTACAGGGTCGAGACTCATAGATAGCACGGGGCTTCCACATATATGGGTGGCCCAAGAGAACATCAGAGACATTTAGCGGAGCAACATCACATAATACATCATCCTTGAAGGGTTGGATTCCATATGACAATCGACATTGTTGGTTGATATGAATATCTCATCCCTGGTGAAGCCATGTGATGTTGTATGGTTGTGGGTGTGGTGTTGTCGACAATCCCAACTATTTGACGACCTCTGCTAAGATGAGATTCTCCTGGCTTCCACTATCAACAATCAAATGCAGCGGGGTCCCCTTACCCACATCTGTTAATGAAAAATGCTCTCCCCCTCTTCAAAATCTATTGATTCTTCTGGTTTAATTGTTGCATCGTGATAATAGCAGTAGGGTCTGCATCGATGATCTATCTTCTATTAGTATTTTATGAATCAGATTATGAATCATGGTTCGTCTCCTTGTCTTTGATCTCGACCACAAATGATTGTTTTGAGCAACATTCATCGGTGTTGTGCCAGGGGATTTTGTGGAAATCACACCATTTTCTGGTGTCCTTCTTCCTATTCCCATGACCCTTCTTTTCCTATGGATTGGACTAGTTTTCAGGAGGTTGTTTGTTAGGGTCGTCTTTATCATATTTTTTTTGTTGCAGATTTGCAGACACGAACTCCCATTTGTTCTGGTGCTTAATTTTTTATTCGATTTTAACATCATATCAATAAGTAGCATCAAGTGATGAGATGTCCAGAAAATACATTTCAGTTTGGATGTATCTGTGTAGAGCCCCGCGGTATTTCAGAACCAAATTTCATTTGGAGTCTTTGATACCCAACTTGGTGCACAAGGTATGGAAGGTATTGGTGAACTCCGTAAAGTGCTTGGCCCCTCTCTTTCTGCAGTGTGGTCCATCTCATGTACTGGTCCTCATAGTTGCCAACAGGGTAATACTTTTTCTTTATTGCATCCACAAAAAAATCTCAAGTGGGCTCGACCCCATATATTCCAGACTCCTCAGTGGAGCTTTGCTCCCATTAAGTTTCCCACCAATGTTTGACATGGGGGAGAGCCTTGAGGAGCACAAAGGATATCTTTTCCCTGTTGAAGACATTATGAACAGAGAAATAACCTTCTAGCAGATTTAACCATTTTTCTAGGGCATCCACATCTATCTGTCCTTCAAATATGAGAATATCAAAATTAACTTGTACCTTGAAAGGTGAGGTTCTTCCAAAGTGGTAATTTGATGAAGATGTGCCTACTTCTATCGACAGGTGTTGAAGGATGTGGGAAAAATTCTCCATCATTTCATCCCTCTATCGTGTGAGTTCTTACTCAAACAATATATTAATAGAATTGTATGCTCTGTCGTTTTTATTTTCTTCCACCATGGAGGGTTTCTTGGGCGTGTGAGAGCGATTTTCCTCAAGAGATACAAGATCGAGACCCAACTTTCTATAATCAGACCTCGTTGGGGACATGCACTAAAAAATGATCAAGAGCAACCTGCTCTGATACCACTGATTCAGATTATTTTCAACACGAAATGAGAACATAGATATGATAAGGAAATGTATAGAGATGTACCAGATATCCAAAAATATAACAGAAATATATCATAGATGCAACTGTAAACATAGAGATACAGTGATACACAATTTCTATTAATGAGCGAAAATGTACAAAAAATGTAAAAATATAGAGTGAAAGACTCGCTAGAATGGTGGCAGCTTATCTATGAGAAGAGATGTGATGGATACTCGCATTCACAATGAGATGAGTTATAATGACGTTCTAAAGGCCTTTTTAACATAATGAAAATCCAAAACCCTAACCCCGGACGATGAAATGCCAACAATTTTGTGGACCCTGTTTTGGGCAGTTTGGTGTATCAAATTCCCAGGGGAGTAACTTTTGCATACGACCTTCGTTTTAGGCGAACAATAGCTCGTTGGAAAGGTCTATCCGAGAAATACACATTTTTCCATCAGACTCCAACTTTGTTTACATTTTGACTGTTGTTGTCTATAAAAACGTTGTTTAGGGCCTCAAAATGACCCCGAAAGTTTGGGACTCGAAAACCAGAAACAAAACTGCCAAACTGAAACTACCAAAATGAGCCAATTGGAATAGGTGGGTGGCCACCGTTATTCACCTGGATCAAGAAATGATACAAAATCTACATGGAATATAATCACTGTGTGATTATGGACAGATATCCAAGCAATCAACTTATTGCAAGAATTTAGATAAGAAGCAACAAAATGTTCACATTGACATTGAAGTCAACCATGAAGAGAAAAACATTGCAAGTTGTAGGTGAAACAAAATATGCGTAGTCAAACATTGCATTCAGAGAAGAAATTGAATAAGTAAGTGCACGCAGTTCCAAAGAAGTAAAAGGTAGTGCACACAGTTTTAAGGAAAAAGAAAACAGTGGCTCAAAGTTGCAGGTAACATTCCAATCTGAAGTGCAGGATGATCCCTGGATGTGGAATTTCAGATTTGAACATTCAAAATTTGGAGGTATGAAGTTACTAAATAAAAATGATATGGTGAAAGGTTTGTCATTAATAGAAAAACCAGAAAGAATATGTTAAGGTTGCATCTTTGGAAAGCAACATAGATAGTCATTTCCAGTTGGTAATTCATACAGAGAAAACACTCCATTGGAAATAGTACATTCAGATATCTGTGGACTAATGCAAACACCATCTATAGGAGGAAATACATATTTTATCACATTTATTGATGATTTCTCAAGAAAAACATGGATTTATTTCTTAAAACATAAATCTGATGCATTGAGTTGTTTTCAATAGTTTAAATCACTTGTGGAGAAGCAAAGTGGTTATTACATCAAGGTTCTAAGAACTGAAAGAGGAGGAGAATATGTTTCAAGAGAGTTCAAGAACTTTTGTAAAATTCATGGTATTTACAATCAATTCACTATGCGATATACACCACAACAAAATGGTATCGCGGAGAGGAAGAATCAAACCATCATGGAAATGGTGTGCAGTATGTTGGTAGCAAAACATTTATCAAATGAGTACTGGGATGAGGCAATAGAAACTGCAGTATACATCATGAACAGATGTCCGACAAAGAGTGTGAAAACCAAAGTTCCTCAAGAATCCTGGAAAGGAATGAAGCACAATGTGACACACTTAAAGTTTTTGGTTGCGTCGCGTATGCACATGTTCCATATGAATTGAGAAAGAAGCTAGATAACAAAGGACAGAAATTTATATTTGTTGGATATTTTGAAGATACAAAAACATACAAAATGTATGATCCTGTTGCAAGGAAAGTCATAATTAGTCACGATGTTCAATTGAGAATGAAGCATGGGATGGAAGCATAGAAAGGATAGTCATAATTACAGATGATATTGGGCATGATGACATAGAAGATGAAGTGGTTCAAACACCATGTATATGTCAGTGTGCAGTTCCTTCCACTTCTGGAACTGTGACACAAATCCCAACTCAAACTACTCCAGTGAGATCTGCAAGTGCACAGTCCACACCTAGAGTGAAACAAATTCTAACAAGTGGTCCTAGTAGTTCTACATCTCCAGATCCAACATAAGAAAGTCTGTTACCAAGAAACACAAGAAGTTTGTGTGACATTTATAACGTTGACACATCAATTTTTTTTCATTTTTTGCTTTGTTTTCACAAATAGATGATCCATTAACCTTTGAAGAAGCTATCGAAGATGATGTATGGGCACAAGCCATGGATGAATAAATTAGATGCATATAAAATAATCAGACATGGAAATTGGTAGATGTACCTAAAGACAAGGATGTGATAAGTGTCAAGTGGATCTATAAAACCAAGCAAGATGCAGATGGAAATCTGCAGAAGCACAATGAAAGATTAGTCGAAAGAGGTTTTACACAACAAACTGGAGTTGATTTCAATTAAATATTTGTGCCAGTTGCGCACATGGACATAGTCATAACTGTGTTAACCATTGTTGCACAGAACAAATGACATGTTTATCAAATGGATGTAAAGTCAACATTTTTAATGGACATTTAGAAGAATAAGTATATGTGGAACAACCACAAGGCTATGAGGTTCCAGGACAAGAAAACAAGGTGTACATATTGAAGAAGGCATTGTGTGGGTTAAAGAAATCTCCTAGATCTTGGTATAGTCGCATAGATTCCTACCTTACTCAAAATGGATTTTAGAGAAGTGAATTTGAGCTAAAATTGTACATCAAAGCAAATAAACAAGATAATATGTTGATTGTTTGCTTATATGTGGATGACTTGATATTTACAGGTGATTTTGGTATAGAAAAATTGAATTCATTCATGAAGGACGAGTTTGAAATCACTGATTTAGGGATTATGAAATATCTTTTGGGTATTGAAGTTCACCAGTATAAAGCTGGTATATTTATTTGACAATCTAAGTATGCGCATGAAATTTTGAAAATATTCAATATGATAAATTCCAAAGTAGGTCCAACACCTGTCATAATAGGATTGAAATTTAGTAAGGAAGATGAGGTATCTAAGGTGGATCCCACACTATTTAAAATGATGGAAGAAAATCTTATGTATTTGACAGCAACAAGGCCTAATGTTATGTATGGAGTGAGCTTGATTTCAAGGTTCATGGAAACTCCAAAAGAATCACATTGGAAGGTAGGGAAAATAATTATGATATATGTGAATGGAACAAGAGATTTTGGCATTATGTATTCTACTTCAAAAGATTTCAAACTGATTGGATACACTGAAAGTGATTGTGGAGGCATCATAGATGACAGGAAAAGTACCTCTAGGTACACATTTCATTTTGGAATAGGTATAGTGTCATGGGCATCAAGGAAGCAACCCATTGTGACTCTTTCTTGAGCATAACCTGAGTACGTCGCAGCTACAAGTGCAACTTGTCAAGCAATTTGGATGAGAAGAATGTTAAGAGATTTTTTGCAGGAACAACATGACCCAACTACAATATTTAGTGACAACAATTCTACTATCATGTTGTCAAAGAATCATGTGTTTCACAAGAAAACTAAGCACATTGATACAAGGTATCATTTTATTAGAAAATTGGTGAATAATAAAGAAATTTGTTTAGAACTTTGCAGGTCTAAAGAACAAGTCGCGGATATATTTACAAAATCATTGGCAAGGGATGCATTTCAAAAACTCCGCAGTTGTCTAGGAGTCGACGTAGTCGTAGATGTTTGACAGTTCATGTCAATTCAAATTTTTGATGTAAATTTTGTATTTTGTAAACTCACCTACTTATAATTTAGGGGGATTGTTGGAAATATTAATTACGAGTCGCGAGCTTCATGCTTGCACATAATTTGTCTTTCATATAAAGAATATATGTTAGTCTGTCAGACACGACAAGGAGAAGTGTGAGCATAAGTTTATTTAATGAGCCGATATTTATCTTTCTCAAGCTCTTTCTTGCAGATAAGAGTCAGTTGAATTTATTGTCATCTTAATTGTTTGAGTCAGTTCATTGCTACAGGAATTTTTCAGTCTCAATCCTTGTATGTCCGAGTCTGTAGGTAGTCAATACACAGAAAAAGAGAATAGGGTTGATAGTTAGAGAGAAACAATAGCTGTGTGAAGATAGTCGAAAGAAGTCTGAGAGCACAAGCTCCGGTTTTGTAAAGTTGCAAAAGTCGTTCGAGATGAAGCTCGACATAGTCTTGTATTTTGCAATAGCGTGCAGCGCTCAGGTTCATAATATATTAAGTTTTGTGTGTTGATGTATTTCTGAGTTCTTTTTGTGAGTTTATGTGTTAAAGAGTAGCACAATGTGAAGAAATTGTTTTATTAATTATTATTATCACAATGCACAGTAAATCATTCAGTTTGTAATCTACACAGTAAGTCCTGAGAGTTCAACGGTGAAGAGTTTCATTGCGCGGTCCTTGCAACTGCACTACATAGAGTTTGTTTGTGTGTTGTAAAGAGTGAACAATATCCACCTTCTTATTCAACATTGAACTAAGATCCAACATATCCACACTGTTATATAGTATTGAACCAGGAGCTAACAATATCCACTCTGCTATCCATCATTGAATGTTGCAACGATCCCATCATCTATACATCATCTGCCACAACATTCAATATCTACTCCCACTCACCCATGGAATTATTACGATCAATATCTACACCATGGTTAAGTCATTTCAATTCAACTTCAAAAATTCACCTGGCTTCTTCCAAACCCTTATCACTCCAACAAACCAATCACTCTTTTTATTTTTGGTTTCTCATTCTTCCCATAATTATTCCATCTAAAGATCTAAACTTTTTGTAATTGTTTCCTTATGTGACTTAGGAATCTACTCTCTCTAATCAATCCATTTTCTTCATTATCTATACCTTCATGAAATTCATACAAATGGCAACATTGAAGGTTGGAAAAATATATAAACCCTCATCCAATTCCAACACATAATAAGCATATAGAAATTTTCTTCAGTATTTTGCATAGTCTTATTTTTTTCATTTTTGACTGCACTTTTGAAGATGTTGTTGCACTTATTCATGCACTTCCTTCATATGCTTGAAAAATGACTTAGTGCCTACACTTTTTCTATTTTCTTAGGAAAAATTTTCAAATGTGTCATTCTCGTTGGTGATCTTCCCACAAGGGATCCACCTTGTTGACGAATATCTTATCACATTCATTAACAAATGGGGTTTTTTAATTGTGAAAAATAGAGTCAATATATTACTATTAGGAAATATCAAGATCTTGGAAAACAGTTACAGAAAAATCAGCTAACAATAGATCTATTATTTTCCTTAGCCAAACCTAGTCAAGCCACAGGATGTCTCACCACTCAACTCTCGACACATATACAATGGAGTATAAATATCCTTTTATAGGATTTTATTACATGTAATCGATCAATAGGATCAATATTGTGGGTCACCAATACCATGTGCTTGAGACCACTAGTGTTTGACCTAACAACTTTGACTCTTTCACCGAGTCAAGGTTATCATTATATTACAGGAATTAAGGGGCACATGGGGGTTTATAGTTGTTAGGGGTTATAAAAAGGGGTATATGGTAAAAATAAGGGATATCTAGTAAAAATAAGGGTTTTTTTTTTTTATATTGGAAAGATGTATTGGGAGAGTGGTTCAATAAAAAGATTTTGGGAGGTATTTATCAATATCTAGTGAAATTACAAGTATTCTTTAACAACACATTAACATATGTTCTATGTCACAGGTTCACTAAGTGGATACCCCATGGATATTCCATTCACAATCTAGAAAATGACTCTTTCCGTGTGGATCTTCCCTTCGAAATATAGAAAATGACTCTTTCCTATAGATTTGTTCACCAAATTGTTGAATGCAAATTTAGATTGCACCAAAATTAAGTCTGGTTCTCGTGGTTTCTCTCCAACAAGACATTTGAATAGATTTCCAAGTATTTTATTCACTACTTTAGTTCAACCATCAATCTATGAATAATAGGAAGAGTAGAGTTCTTCAATCCAGTATCTAGCTTATTCCATAAAGTTCTCCATACATGACTATTAAAATGGCTATCTATATCCAAGGCGATACTTCTTGGAAAACCATGTAAGTGAACGATTTCCTTAAATATTAAAACATCTATGCTCGTGGCATCATTAATCTTCTTACAAGGAATAAAATGTGTCATTTTTTGAAAATTTATCAACAACAAGAAAAATATAATCATTACCTCATTGGGTTTTAGGAGAATCCAACACAAAATCCACACTAATGTCTTCCCATGGTGCTTCTAGTACTAGAAATGGTGTATCAAGATCTGTGTTATGACTTCTCCCCTTACCATGTTGACAGACTCTACAACTTTCAACCCATTTCTTTACATTCTTAGCAATATTGAGCTAATAGTATCACTTTGCAATCGATGCTCAAAATTTATCAATGCGAAAATGTCCACTCAAGCCACCATTGTGTGGCTCTTTGATGAAATTATCTCTCATTGAACCTCTAGGAATGCATAATTACTAATTTATAGCTACAAATCCATCCTAGATAAAATAATCTAAGAATGGTGTCTGGTCACCACTCCATGGTTCCTCAGAGTTTTTCTAAGCTTCAATGAAATATGGGGTTATCTCATACAATCTCTTGATTTCTTCCAATCCTACCATCTCAATTGTCATAGTAGTCAACAATGAGGTCCTTCTGATTAATGCATCAATGAGTCTCTTAGATATTTTAGATATACACTTTAGCACAAATGTGTGACTCTATAAGCATTCCACCCATTTCATGTGTGTTTGATTCAAATTTCATTAGTTGTCAAGGTATCTTAGTGCTTGATGATCAATATATAGAACAAACTCTTTGGGCAATAAATAATGTCTCAATTTATTCAATGCTTAAAAAAAACTTAAAACACGTGATGATACATGGAATATTTGTATTTCACTTCATTTAATTTCCCACTAAAGTATGCAATTGGTCTTCCTTCTTGACTAAGCATTGATCCAATCACTCTTTTACTAGCATCACACTCTACTTGAAATACTTTCTGAAAATTAGGGAAAGTGAACACTGGTTTTTTTAGTCACTTTCTTATTCACCAACTCAAATCCCATTTGCACTGTGGAATTCTTTTTTTTTCATACATGAAATTACTATTGTGAAAATACCATTGAAATTTGTAATAAACTTTCTATATAAACTAGCTAAGCCATGAAACCCTTTACCCCAAAGGTGCTCTTTGAAATAGGCCATTCTCCAACTTCCCTTACCATTTATGGATCCATCTTCAAACCTTAAGATATTATGAACCTTGATTATACCAATTTTCCTTTCTTTAAAGAATATTTATGTATATTTATGAGAAAATTACCATTCCTTAACCTTTCCAATACATTCCTCAAATGATCCATATGCTCTTATTTTGTGTTGCTAAAAATCAAAACATCATTTAAATAAAAAACAACAAATATTCCCAAATACAACTTCAATATTTTGTTCACAAATCTCATGAAGGTACCGGGTGCATTGATCATTCCAAATAGCATGAACAATAAGCCATACAATGCTTCCTCTATTTTAAAAGCTATCTTCCACTCATCTCCCTCATGGATTCTAATATGACAATATCCACTTGTCAAATCGATCTTTGAAAAATAATGCACCCCACTTAAGCAATCCATTAAATCATCCATGTTGGGAAAAGGGAAACTATACTTGATAATTATCTTGTTGACATCCCTTGAATCAATGCACATTATCCAATATCCTTTCTTTGGTGCTAGAACTCTCAGCATTGCACATTGACTCAAAATTTCTCTTATCAACCCTTTATGGAATAACTCATGAACTTTTCTATGTATCTTTCCTCTTTGAGCTAGAGTTAACTTGTATAGTCGTTTGTTTGGAAAACTTAATCTTGGCTTGAAATTGATTTGATGGGAAATTCTTGGTACATGCAACAATCTGTTTGGTAACTCATCTTAAACAAACTGCTAAAATTATTCTAATAGCTCATTAACCACTATCATTATATCATTTATTCCCACCTCCAAACTTACATTCTTTGGTAGAATAGAAAAAAAACACCTCACCTTCTTCTCTTCTTTCAAAAATTATTTGGCTATGCATAGCATTACCCTTCTACCAGGGCTGTAGTTTTTTCTATTACTATTTTCTCATTTTTCCTCTTTCATAGACCACAACCTATGTTTCTCTCCATATTTCTCGAGTGGAAAGGTGTTCTTCACTCCATCNAATTATTTGGCTATGCATAGCATTACCCTTCTACCAGGGCTGTAGTTTTTTCTATTACTATTTTCTCATTTTTCCTCTTTCATAGACCACAACCTATGTTTCTCTCCATATTTCTCGAGTGGAAAGGTGTTCTTCACTCCATCGTGAATAAATTTCTATCATATTTCCAAGACCTTCGTAACAACAGATGACAAGAATCCATCAATACTACATCAAATAACACTTGGTCATGATACATTCCAAGGTGGAAATTAATCAAACATTGTTCAAAAACAGTGACAAGAAGCCCTTTCTACAACCATGAAACTCTGTAGGCATTGGGATGCAGAGTGCATTCCAACATCAATGTAATGTTCCTAACTTGGCTAGTCTAGGAAATGATGCTAATGTGTGTGTAGGATCAATCGTTTACAACATATAAATGGTCATACAAATAATAAATGTGACAAAGGGCTGCAAAGTTTATATTATGATATCTCTGTGGATTACAAAGGCTGAATGCGGCTGAATAAAATGACAACACTTGGCTAGATAAAAAGACAAAAGGATATTAGCCGGAATACAACTAAACAACAAAAGATAATACCTGGAATATGTGAGCACTGTGGTATCAATGGATGTGCTGGAACTATGGCAGCTCGTACAGTAACTGTTGGAAGCCTGGAAAGTTCACCCTGGGAGATATACCTCTCGGAATGTCCTGGAAACTATCCCAAATGATGTGCCCTGCCTTATTCCTCAGTACTGGTAACTTTTGGACCCCTCTGCTGGTGGGTTTGGACCCCGTATGGATCCCCCTGGGGGAATGCACCCCTCTTTCACTGGAAAAATGCGTCCTAGTGATTCCACCGTCGGAATCGGATGAGATGTGTCTCAAAATGACCGCCTTGGTCTACTGGGAAATGGGTCGGAGGGGTTTGCCTGAATATGGCCTGATTCTCGCTCGGGAACCTTGAATGTATTTGCCAAAAGTGTCACACTCCCAAGTCTGGAAAATTCACCCCAGATGATTCCTCCATTGGAATCTGGCGAGGAACCAGGCAAAATATGCGCCTTGCCTTCCTCTCAAATGGGTCGGAGGGAAATGTTGGAATTCTACCTGGATGGGACAAGTCGATCTCTAAACCTCCTAGAAGTTGCGCCCTCCCTCTGGATGAATGCACCCTTGCTACTGAACACTAAGTAATTGCTGCTAAAGGATGATGGAAGACCTATGTGATCTTCCTGGTGACTAGGGTGTGTCTCTCAACATCGAAATCAGCCAATTGGTGTCTTCCTCCTGGAATCCACTGAACTATCTCTCCTGAGATGCGCCTCTCTCCTCAATGACAAGTCATAATCTGCATAATGTTGAATTAGGTCGCTGACCCTTCCTTTATAGTTTTCCAAAACCCTAAATCAATGTTGAAACCCTAATTCACTATTGACTTCCAAAACCCTAAATCACCGCTAAAGCCCTAATTCACTGTTGACTTTTATTTTTATCTCATAATGACTTAAAAGCGCTTTTAACCCTTTTTAGCTCAATGTCACTTTCTGAATATAACACCTGTGACTAGACTAACCTGTAGTAACCCTGTTTATCCATTTTCTGGCCCTGGCTATAGTCTAACGGGGTATTTTAGACCATTAAGCCTCCTCTCTAGAGCTCCTATTTGGAAAGGGACATTACAATCCTCCCTTCCTGAAATTGCTTGTCCTCAAGCAATACCAGTCCAGGGTGCTGCAACACCTGCTCTCTCTCCCAAGTAGCGTCCTCTACTAGAAGCCCTCTCCATATGATCAAACACTCTCTGATGACCTTGCTCCTCAGTTTCCACTCCCGGAACTCCAACACCTTCTCCGGAACCAGCTCCAACTGTCCCTCCTCATCCAATGGGGGAATCTCCTCTGATGTGCTAATGAATTGTCCCACTGTCGTTTTTAGGCAAGATATGTGGAACACGTTATGAATCTTGCTCCCCTATGGAAGATCTAACTCATAATCAACCTCGCCTACTCGGTGCATGATCGTGTAAGGGCCATAAAATCTGGGCTTGAGCTTCTCGGCCCCACTCTTCTTCAGAGATGATTGTCTGTAAGGTTGGAGTCTCAAGAAAACCAAATCCCCAACCTCAAAGATGCACTCTATCCTATGCCTGTCTGCACTCATCTTCTGTCAGTTCTGTGTCGTCTGCAGGTTCTCTTTCAGCAACTTGAGAATCTCTTGACTCTCTATGATCCAATCCTTGGCCTTGGGAGATCTTCTCTCCCCGAAAACCTAGTCTACAAAAGTGGGAGCATCATATTCGTATAATTCTCGGAAGGGTTTCATACCAATGGGCATGTGGAAAGTGGTGTTGTAGCAATGCTCTCCTAGATGTAGCTACTTAACCCATGTTCTCTTCTGTCCACCTACATAGTTCCTCAAATATCCTTCAACCCACTTGTTGACAGTCTCGGTCTGCCCATCTGTCTAAGGGTGATAGCTGGTGCTGGGTGTTAGCTCTGCCCCCACCAACCGAAATAACTCTCTTTAGAATGTCCCCATGAACCGACTGTCCCCATCACTGATGATGTTCCTCGACAACCCATCAAGTCTAAAGACCTCCTTGAATAATAGCTCGGCTACGTGAACTGCGTTGTACTCTGTCGGTATGGCATAGAAGTGAGAAAACTTGGTCAATCTGTCGACCACTACATAGATACAACCCTTACCCCAGACCTTGGGTAGGCCTGTGATGAAGTCCATCGATATACTCTCCCATTTCTACCCTGGAATGGGGAGTGGCTGAAGTAGCCCTGCTGGAAGAGCATGCTCTGACTTGTTCTGCTGGAAAGTCACACACTCACTGGTGTGTCTCATAACGTCATGTTTGAGGCCCTTCCATGAGAACCTCTCCCTGATCCGTCTGTAGGTTTTGAAGAACCCATGATGGCCTGCTAGTGGTGAATCATGAACTGTTGTGAGGATCTTCTTCTTGAGCCCCGAATCTGGAACCAAGTAGACTCTATCCTTGTATAATATGACATCGTCAATGAACCTATACCTTTCATCCTGTATCTGTCCATCCATCACCTCACAAGAGAACTTGTTCTTGGAATATTCCACTAATAAGTGGGATTTCCAATCTGCTGAAATCTCCATCGAAGAACAGGCCACAGGTCTCCTCGATAGTGCATCAGCCACAATTTTCTTCTTCCCCTTGACATAATCCATGTCGAAGTCGAATGCATGTACCTTCGTCACCCATTTCTGTTGGTGCTCACTGAGGTCCTTTTGCTCAAGGAAATACTTCAAGTTGTTGTGATCCGTCTTGACCACAAATTTGTTGCCCACAAAATATTGTCTGAATTTGGTTAAGGCATGCGTGATTGCCAACATCTCCTTGTCATAAATGGAGTAAAACCTCTCAGTCTGACTGATCTTCCTACTCTCGAATACAATGGGGTGTCCTCCCTGCATCAAAACTGCCCCAATACCCTCGTTGGATGCATCAAACTCTAGTACAAATGGCAAGGTGAAGTCTAGTAATACCAATACTGGACAAGTGCTCATGAATTCCTTCATGTGATCAAAGGATTTATGTGATTCCTCGGTCCAGATGAAAGCCCCATGCTTGGTAAGATCTGTCAACGGTGCTCCAAGATGAGAAAAACCCCATACGAACCGCCTGTAATAGCTGCACAACCCAAATAAACTCCTCAACTATGTTACGTTCCTGGGCGTTGGCTTGTCCAGAATGGCCCTGATCTTTTCTTGGTGCACTTGTACCCACTGTGCACTGATGATATCGCCTAAGTAAAGAAGCTATGTCATACCAAACTCACACTTGGACTCTTTGGCATATAATGATTGTGCCTCCATGATGCTCAATACCTCATCCAGGTGCTTCATATGCTCCTGCCATGTCTTGTTGTAGACCAAGATGTTGTCGAAGAAAACCAAGATTGATTTCCTCAACTGATCCCTGAATATGTGGTTCATGCAAGACTGGAACGTGGCGGGTGCACTGGTTAGCCCAAATGGCATAACCAGGAACTCGAAATGTCCAAAGTGACATCGAAATGTCGTCTTCTCTATGTCTTGCTCTCGGATACTGATCTAGTGATACCCAGAGTGTAGATCAATCTTTGAGAAGAAAACTACCCCATG
>SNQJ01S0026809.1:24516-83751 GCA_010110895.2 Picea sitchensis | reverse complement strand
AGATTGCATAAACGATCAGCAGACGGAGTAGTGGGGAAGGAGGAAGTCGAGAAATGTATCAGGATGATTATGGAAACTGATGTAGGCGTTGAGCTGAGAGAAAACGCTCAGCGGTGGAAGACATTATCGACGGAGGCAATGATGGAAGGCGGATCTTCCGATAAGAATATTGAAGAATTCGTTGGAGAGATTGTTGGCAGAGCATCGCGATCGGTCATTGTCTGATTCAAGTTTTACTACCTGCTTAAATCATCATTCCTGAATGAAGATGATGAATGTAAGATTGTTAGAAAAATCCTAATCTGATCCGCTATCGGTGACGTTTAGTTGTGAACCAGGGTGAATTGTAAGAAATTGTTTTTCTTATTCGCCTACTGTTACGTCTAGTTTTGTTATGGCATTGGTTTTGTTGTGGAATTGGCTTAATTTATTTTTTCGCTGAAATTCGGCTATGTAAATTTGATTCTCCTTCAAGATCTTCGACAGGCCATGGCTGATCCTGGAAAAGCATCGAGGAAATAGGTTTTGGCAGGGTTAATGGAAAAGCATCGAGGAAATAGGTTTTGGCAGGGTTAATGGAAAAGCATCGAGGAAATAGGTTTTGGCAGGGTTAATGCTTGGACCAAGTTTTTAATGTTTTGTCATGATTTTTATTTCTCTGTTCAACATCTTTACTTTAAATTTTTTTTGTACACTATAAGTTATGTGACCTCATAGCATAGTTTTTGATATAAATTAATACAAACCTTAATTTACCANACCTACAATTATCTCAAGTTTAATGTTTCTTGTAATTGAAACTATTACTTTTATATTTTACACACACTTCTTATATTAAAATACTATTTCTCAAATTTTTACTTTCTCACATATCATTAAAATATTTCTCCAAAGTTTACTTTCTTATACACATATCTTATATTTGATTTGACATTAATTATCCAAAATTCTATGTATTTTTCCAAAGATTGAATCCATTGTGCTAGCTTGACATATTTGATTTGGACAATAATCACCCAAATATTCTATGTATTTCACAAGGAATTGAATCCATTGTTATCTGTAGTATTATAATTGATAAGTGGCCATGGTCGGTTATTGATATGGAATAAATAATAGTTAAATGTATAAATTTTGTGTGAGAAAATAAATCAATGGTCGCTGATGGGATAAATAAGAGGCAAATATAAGAACTCTCCGTGAAAAAGTAAACGTTGTTCTTAAACATGTTAAGTTCTATAAACATTTTTTATTATAAAAATTATTGTTTAATATTATTTTAATATTATAAATATAATTAAAAAAAATTAATATAAGATTTGTTGTTTAATATTATTTTAATATTATAAATATTATTCAAAAAATTTAATGAAAATTTATTTTATAATTCACAAAATAAACTATTTAGTATTTTATATATTTACTTATTATTTACAAAATAAATAATTTAGTATGAACTAACTTAATATTAGCTTAAGCTAACACATATATGAGTACACATCTGATCTTTTCTTTAGACTCACTCTTACCCTCATAGTCACTCTTTAATATTTACTTCGTTAATATTTTTTTTTCTTTAATATTTACTTTGTTAATATTTTTTTAAGCAAAATGATGGAAGAAGCATCACTCATTCACTAGCTCTGTGTGATTTAAACTTTAAAATTTTATATAATATATATAATGCAAACTTGTCTATGGATTTCAAAATAATTTAATGTTAGTTTGTATTTTTTTTTTTTTTTATTCATTATTAATCTACAATTTCTTTGGAAGAAATGAATGAGAAAATTGTAAGTTTTATATGACCTATTTGCATTTTATTACCAAATTTATTCATTTCTTTATATATAAAAGATTGACAACAATTTTTTTAAATAATCACTTAAGTAATTAATTACAAAACTTAAAAGTAACATTATTGTCTTCACATAATAAAATAATGTATCTTAAATTAAGATTACATTAACCTCAAGTTTAAAAGCCATCCAATATTTAAAACTTCAAATAATGTAAATCTTACATATAAGACTATAAAAATAATCTTTTATTTTTAAAAACCCTTTATCTTTACACTTTACACATTGTGAATTCCAAATTTTAAATAAATTTCAAATTTTGATATAACAATATTATTTATTTAATCATAAATATATAATATTATTATTGTTATTATTCATATTAAAATTAATTAGGTGACAAGAGTTAATTTTTATTTCAAATTTTAATATAACAACATTATTTATCTAATTCTAAATACATAATATTATTAAAATAAAATTAATTAGATGATATTAAATAGCTTAAAGAGTTTCTTGCTTAGAAATTTAGAAAAATAATTGTATACTAGTTAGATTATACATTGGAATGTTATGAATATGAGCAATATATCACACATAATTTACACTTGTGACATTGTCAATAGTTATTAGCATTATACATTGGCAATTTACCTTATACTTTTAAGATGGTAAAATTTATCATCATTCAATTATAAAGTGTAGTGAGAGTACTCATTACTATTATTTAAGGGTTCTACTCATTCTTGTTATATGTTTTTTGGTCTTAGGCTTTAAATATTTCTTTAAGTTTTAAAGGAATGCTATCTCTTAGCCATTCAAAAGTAGTTTTAGATCTTAAATAGTATGATCAAGAAAGCCAATCCCCCTTCTATTCATACTTGAGGCTACCTTTAATGAATGTGATTTCTAATAGCATATAGCCTTAGTCCTATACATAAGACCATATACTACCCCAATGCAATTTAACCACTTGCCTCCAAAAAATTACCTTGTAAAAAGTTTGATTTTTCTAAATTTTTGATAAATTATATAGTCTATAAAAAAACATATCGTGGATAAAAGAAAGAAAAGTAGAATATATTTATATATGATCAAAACCATTAATAATAACAAAGTAATATGATTGAGTAATAATGATTTAAGGGAATAAAAAAAAAAAAAAAAGATTTTACCAAATGGATATACTATAGCGTTTAATCAATCTCAAAATGTCTTCGACATTTTTCTTTCTTACACCTATCTTTTTTACGAGACAACAATGAAATGGAAAATCATTCAAACTTTTATATCTAAAGGTGAAACCCTGCAATTTCTTCCCAATATTAATATTTATAGAGCAAGTCTTAATGTAACTTTGTTCTATCCTAACACATGTGAAAGGTTTAAGAAGAAAACTTCATACACAATTCAATTCATTTTCCAATTGTTAATATTTTTCATATAAAAAAGAAAGAGACAAATACATATTTATACTAAAATTAGAATGAGTTATTTCCTTTTTATTTAATACTTATCATAAATTCAACCACTACCTCAAGGTGTACCTATGGCTCTGGAAACTCCCATTAAGAGCTCAACATGTCACTAGATGAAATTGAAAACTGTTGGCATAGATACAATCAACCTTCATTGGGACATTCTCAGCATTATCTTCGAACATTATCCCCCGAACAAAATTCTTAAGGTAATTTATCATATCCCTCGTTTCCATCTAAAGATAGGACGCCTTTTCTAAGCAGTACTGCTTTGTTTCCTCTTTATCTGCTTCATCATTTAATTCCAGAAGAATGTGGAATAATTGGATTGATTGAAAAGTGGTCAGAAGGAGCTTGATTTTCTTGAGTCGCATGTGACTAGGAAGATTCTTAGAAGATAGGGCCCGAATAATGATATGAGAGTCCCCAAAGACATTAAGTTCTGTAATGTTCATGGCTAGGGCTTGAGAGAGTCCTTACTAGAGGGATAACACTTCAACAATGTTATTTGTGTCCTTGCCAATTCCCCAAGAATACGATAGAACCTTTATTTCCTCGGGATCTATAAGCACCCCTCCCCCTCCTGCCACATCGGGGTTTCCTTTAGAAGCTTCGTCAAAGAAGAGGTTGTGCCTCTGAAGTTATTTTCGCCACATTGTGAAGGATGGAGAGTCCAATATGATTATCCACTGGTTTGTAGGAGGCATGCGAACCATTGCCACTTTCAAAGAATTTGGGAGAAGACTAGACATCCAATATTCTTCAGTAGGAGTTAACATACCTTTGTTTGTTGGCAGCTAAGTAGAGGAAAGAAAGTCCCCCATCATTGTTTTGGCTTTTGCAACCACATGAGCTACGCTGGAAGTTTTTCCTTTGAAGATACAAGAATTGCGTTGTAACCAGAGTTTCCAGAGAATAAACTTGGGGAGAGACACCCAACAACGTTTAAGACACTCTTTCTTATTGAGGGAGAAGGGACATGAAGCCAACCAATTAATGAGGTGGGAGGGTATCTCATTAGTAAGGAAGACTTGATTCATCCAAGGGGCTAGAGAAAGGTTCCATACCTCCCGAGCGAATGGACAATTCAATAGTAAATGGGCCATAGTTTCCTCCTTTGAAACACAGAAGGGATAGCATGTGGGGCCTTCCCAACCATTTTTTTAAGGTTGTCTCCTGTAAGGATGTCGTTTTGAGCCAGTGTCCAAATAAACATATCGATTTTTGGGAGGCATTTGACCCTCCAGATTTCTTTCCACAGAGTTGGGTTGGGAAGAGCATATGGGATAACATTGACAAGATTGTAACCCTCAGAAATAGTGTACAATCCGGATTGAGATCCCCATCCCGTGAGGTATTTTTGAGTTAATGCAATCGGTGATTTCCCATGAAATAAAGATAGTAACAGTATTTCTCCACTATGCAAGTGACTTGGGAAGCTCAACAGTTTCCAGTCTCTCCATATTTTGCTTTCATCGATATGTCAGTTTGAAATATCCCATAACGTGGATAAATTTCAGGAGTGGAGAAATTATTTGATATTGGAGGTGCTCGACAGGGAGTCTAAAAGAGGTTCGCCCAGAATCGATTCCTCCTAGATAAACACATTTTTCCCGTTGCCAGGTATCCATGTTAAAAGAGGGTTGAAGAAACCATAAACTTTCTGAAAAATTGTAAAAATAGGGGATCCTTTTGAAACTTTAGGAACTCCGTCGAGACATTTCCACCTAGCACCGGTATAGTATTTCTTCCATAAGGCGTGTTTTCTCCACGTTAGCTTTCCAATTACCAGTTTCCAAAGGAGTTTGGCCCCTAGTGCCATATTTTGGGATCTCAAGTCTCTTATCTGAAGGCTTCCTTCTGAGTAAGGCTTTGTTACTTTCCCCCAACTGACTAGTGGCAATTTATTGTCACTATGTTTGCCTCCTTTCCAAATAAATCTACTTAGAAGTGACTCAATTTTAATTATAAATCGAGTTGGAGTTAACATAATGGAGCTTTGATAAATTAAAATGCTGGTAAGGACCGACTTGATGAGAACTAGCTTCCCTGCCAGATTTAGCTAGGAAGCACCCCAGGCTTGGATTATGGCTTTTATCTTATCAAGTAAAGGAGACCAGTGAGAGGATTTAGAAGCTTCTTTATAGAGGTCTAGTTTTTGTTTAAATTTACAGGCTACGGAATTTAGATTCAGGGGCTTCATTTCATGCCACACCCCATAGGAAACATTTTCTAGATTATGTTCAAGGTGATTTTGGACAGGTTCATTTGGGTGATGATGCACCATGAAAAATTGTTGGAATAGGAAGGGTAAAAATAAGCAAAGAAATGGAAACCAATGGTTGTTGAAAGAGGTAAGACATGTTCCAAATCTAAGTAAAAATCTAATTTCAACAGGATAGTTGGAAAGTGAAGGTTGTATATCCATATTTACAGATAAGACGTGGAAGGTCATCAAAGGATCATTGGTGATAGAAAAATGAGAGAAGGTAGGTACATTATATTTATGTACTGGTAGTACTGACTCTTCTATCTCTTTAGATTCTACAGGAGTGGATACAAGATTGTGGAATCATAGGCTTGGACACATGAGTGAGAAGGGAATGCAGATAATTCACAAAAGAAATTTGTTGCCAGATCCTAAACAAATTGATTTGGGCTTCTGTGAGCATTGTGTTTATGGAAAAAAGAAGAGAGTCAGATTTCTCAGAGTCAAAAAATAAAAGTAGAGTGAAAGGTTAGATCTTGTGCATACAGATGTATGGGGACCAGCTCAGGTATCATCTCTTGGTGGATCTCGTTACTATGTTACTTTTATTGATGATGCAACTAGAAAAACTTGGGTTTATTGCATTTGACAAAAATTTGATGTTTTTGATAGTTTTAAGAAATGGAAAGCTTTGGTTGAGAATGAGACAGGAAAAAAGTTGAAGTGTCTCAAATCAGATAATGGAGGTGAATATTGCAGTAAGGAGTTTGATGATTACTATTCATACCATGGGATTCGTAGAGAGAAGACAGTTCCAAGAACACCACAAGAAAATGGTGTGTCAGAAAGGAGGAACAGGACAATAATGGAGTGTGTAAGGAGTATGAGATTGCATGTTGGTTTTCCCTTATAGTTATGGGTAGATGCTGTAGATACTGTTGTTTACTTAATAAACAGAGGACCTTCAAGATTTTTGGATGGTATAATTCCAGAGGAGGAATGGAAATAAAAAAAGGTAAACTATTATTTTTTGAAGACTTTCGGTTGTGAATCATTTGTCCATATTAATAAAGAAAATAGAACAAAGCTTGAGGCAAAATCCAAGAAGTGTACCTTTATTGGATACAGTGTTAACGACTTTGGTTATCGCTTATGGGATTATGAAAATAAAAAAATCATTAGGAGTATAGATGTCATGTTCAATGAGAAGGTCATGTACACAGATTAGTTGTAGGGAAATAAACAGGAAAAAGAAAAACAAGAATACACAGTGCTTGATGAGATCACTGAAAAAGAAATTCCAAAGGAACCAAAAAATCAAAATGTACAACAACGGGAGCAGTAGGTACCTCAAACTCCTGCAAGTGTGGTTAGAAGATCTACCACTTTAAGTATACCCCCTGAACAATACTCTCCTTCATTGTATTATTTATTGTTGACTGATTCTGGTGTACCAGAATGTTATGAAGAGGCAATGCAGGTAGACACCAAAAAGAAGTGGGAGCAAGGCATGAAGGAGGAAATGGTTTCCTTGTTAAATAACCAGACTCGGGACTTCGTTCAGTTTCCTACAGGAAAAAGAGCATTGCATAATAAATGGGTTTACAAGTTGAAGGAAGAAGATGGAGGAGAAAAGTGTTACAAGGCTAGACTTGTTGTAAAGCGGTTTGCACAAAAGAAAGGTATAGATTTTGATGAAATATTTTCTCCTGTTGTTAAAATGACTTCAATAAGGATTATTTTAAGTCTTGTGGCAATAGAAGATTTGCATCTTGAATAGTTAGATGTAAAATTTTTTTTTCTCCATGGGGATTTGGAGGAAGAGATTTATATACAGCAGTCACAGGGGTATGAGGTCAAAGGGAAGGAGAATTTGGTATGCAGGTTGAAGAAGATCTTGTATGGACTAGATCAAGCTCCAAGGCAGTGGTATTTGAAGTTTGACAAGTTTATGACAGAATATGGTTATAGTAGATGTCATTCTGATCACTATGTTTATTTCAAAAGGATAGAAAATGGAAGCTATATTATCTTTCTATTGTATGTAGATGACATGCTTATTGTAGGGTCTAATATGCAGGATATAAATGTGCTCAAGAATAAATTAGCTAATTCCTTTACGATGAAGGATTTGGGTGTTGCAAAGAAAATCCTTAGTATGAGAATAACAAGAGACAAGAAAAATCACAAATTGACATTGTCTCAGGGTGAGTACATAAAGAAGGTGTTGGAGAGGTTCATAATGTAGAATGCAAAACTAGTTAGTACACCTTTTGCCAACCATTTCAAATTAACTATGGAAATGTGTCCTGAGACATAGGAGGAGATAGAATACATGTCCAGGGTCCCTTATTCATCGACAATTGGCAGCTTGATGTATGCGATGGTTTGTACAAGACCAGATATTGCACATGCAGTGAGATTTTTGAGCAAGTATATGAACAATCTAGGTAAAGAACATTGGGAGGTAGTAAAGTGGATTCTTAGGTATTTGAGAGGTACTTATACTCATGCACTATGTTTTGGAGGATTAGACACTTTTCTATAGGGATATGTTGATTCAGATATGGTAGGTGATAAAGATAGAAGGAGGAGCACCACATGGTATGTTTTTACTATAGGTGGAACAATAATAAGTTGGATTTCGAAACTGCAAAAGGTTGTTTCACTTTCGACAACAAAAGCAGAGTATGTTGCTGCTACAGAGGCTAGTAAAGAAATGATTTGGTTATAGAGGTTTATGGAGGAATTGGGAAAGAAGCAAGAGAACAATAGGTTGTACTGTGACAGTAAAAGTGCCATTCATATTGCAAAGAACTTAGAATTCCATTCGAAGACTAAGCATATACAACTAAGGTACCATTTCATACGATCCGTATTGGAAGATGGACATTTGAAGTTGGAAAAGATACACACTAGCCAGAATCCTGTAGACATGTTAACAAAGGGAGTAACCAGGGAGAAATTGAGTTCTTTCTCAGTTTCAGTTGGTCTTAAAGAATGAAGATGAAGATGAGAAATTTTCCAGGTCCAAGAAGGATCATAGTCCAACATATACAACATCGGTGGAGTTGTTGAGATCAGTCTCCAAGTGGGAGATTGTTGGTTGTGGAGCCTGATTATCTTCCTGATTCACAGGTCTTTTGTTTTCAGCCGTGTTTATACCCCATGAAGTATTTACACCCCAGAAGTATGTACACTCTTCCACGCGGGGGAGTGCAGATGGGGGTTACGCTCTCTGTGGGGTCTGGGGGGGGCTATCCCCCCAATTGGGGGGTTCGGGGATGAAGCCCTTGAAGGAAAAATTGCCTTGTAAAAGTATATTGTAATTTCATTGTAAATATGGACCATTCATTATAAGGTCATAGATCTAAAGGTAGAAGTTATGTTAGGGTTTTTTTTCCTAGAAGACAACCCTCTCTTATGAGGTAAATGTATTGCGGCTATGTATCATAGTGAATATTGTATTATGAGATGAAGGACTGTGAGAGAAAGAAGAGGAAGTTACATCGGGTTTGTTGTAGGTTGTATCCCTTCATATGCTAGATAATAATAAAGGAAGGACCTGGAAATTTGTCTGGTGGACATAGCCCACACTGGGTGAACCACGTAAATCTGTGTCTCTATTGTATTATGTATCTTCTGTGTTTTGTTTCAACATTTTTTTTATTATTTTATTGCTCCACGGTCCTGTTTTTATAACACCTTAGGTGGAGGGGCTTGGATAGCCTATGCCTACGGAAACTAGACTATGCCTCTTCATTTAAGGTCTACCCATAACCTTAAATGAAATATGGGATATTGTTCATATTTCATATTTAGAAATATGAACAATTTTGATGAATTCACGGGCCACTTCCACTGCCTCAATTTAAAATATGTTGAAAAATTAAAAGGTTTCAACCCTAGTGGTATTTTTGTAGAACATCTATTGGTTGTTGGTTTCCACAATTCTTTCATTAACACTATTCTGAATGAAGACGAAGATAATGCCTCAATAACTCTTGCTCGTGAAACCGACGACCTGGAGACGATACTCAACACCAATGAGTTGTAAAAGAAGAGAGGAAAAGGTCCGGGTGAGAAAAGTGCCCAATCCCTGACTGTCACGCCAAATAGTACAACCTCTCGGAGCATCGCTCCAATGGTCTACCAAAGTAAGAAAGTAACCATAGTTCTTCAAGTGGAGGAGGATATAAGAACCCTCCTTCCGGAAAAATTGAAAGTTCTCATAAACTTCCCTTGAGGAATTAAAGAAAAAACATTGTGCAAGAAGAGGAGGGATCTTGAGGAGAAGGTGATATCCATGACCTTTCCATTGAGGATATTGAACTCGAAATTGACATCAAGAAAGTGCTCCCCAACGTCAACTAGATAGAGAACATGGCTCACCAGAACCCTCAGATGGAAATAATTGAGACCGAGACCTTCGAAGAAGAAGAGTCTTTTGCATTTCAGAGCATTGTTTTTTACAGTGAATCCAAAAATTTGATTATTTAGAAAAGATATGTAAAGAATAGGAAGGGGAAATCTCATTCAGAGATTAACCTACGAAACATGCGTCCTTCCCAAATTTCCCAGATACACTGAGAAACTGGAGATGCTCTAGACAATTATATTGGAGGCCTTGAAGTGGAGAATGTCAGGTTAAAGGAGTGAATCAAAGAATTGGAGGAAGATTTAATGCCCCTTCCAGTATTTTCTATTCCTTTAGCAATGATCGGGCCTACCACACCTACTAAAAAGTTAAAAGGATCAGCAAGCCTTCTCAATGATCCCAAGGCTATGTGGAAAATAATATCAAGAAAAGAATGGAATTAATAATAGAGGCTTGGGAGATGTCAAAGAACATGGTCTCTTTTGGAACGAGAGCAAACGCTTTTCATGAATATCTACAAGAAGATTTGAAAAACGAGGAAGGTTTCTACCTCGATGCAGTTGTACCATTTGGTGTTAAAGTTACTAATATGACATAATTGAGAAGAAGAGAGGAGGATCTCCCTTCTCCGAACCAAATAAAAAAACTGAACACATGCTGGAAGGAAAAGGTAAAAAACCTAAATGGTATTGTTCAAGCATGTAGCCAAGCCATAACTAGAAGAGAGAAATTATTCAAGAAGCTAACTGAGATAGATCTAGCCAGCAACACCAATGAGGTCCAAGACCCAAAATTGATACTCAACTCATTCTTCTTAACCAAGCAAGCATTTGATGAACAAGTTGAGGTCTTTAAAGGGTTGTCATTTGAAAAATTCTATGGAATTCTTGAATATGGTGAAGATGACATGGAAAAATGGCTAGTTGATTATTCGATTAAAAATCAAGATATTGAAGAAGCATTCTGGAACATTTCTAGTGATATAAGGGACTTGGAAGGTGAACTCTTCAATATAAAAAATCTGGCATGAAATCAACGTGGCGCCAATTAGGAACTACATCGAGGAGTGGTTCAAAAGGTTGCTGACAAGCTTACCAATGAAGAGAAAAGGACGATTGAGACAGTTCATGTAACCATCGAGGAGATCCATAAAAGGACATCAATGAGCAAGTGACAAACCATGAGATACCATCATAGTAATTTCATATTGATCATATTTTTTTGTCTTTATCAAGCTCTTCATCAAGTTACTCCACCTCTTTAAATAGACAGGTTTAACCGAAGACTGATATTTTCTTTTTTCTTCTTTCCAGGTCTTGTTGCCTTCTACCGCCCACTTTCTTCTTTCTATGAGCTTCATTCTTATACATATTTGATTTATGGTCCGCGGGAGCCCCAATCCCAGTCATTATGACAAACAAATTTTAATTTTAGAGAATATTTATTGAACTATATGTTTTTTAGAAATTCCAAGAGAGCTATTTTGGGAACAATCTCGATTGTACTTTGATCTATCATTATCTCCATTTCAGCCACCCATGTACTACTTTGTCAAAGTTGTCTTATGTATGCAGATCATTTTCTCTTAGTTTTTATGTGATCAAAAATATTTATCCCTACTATGATGGATGTGAGGAAGTTCTATTTATTTGATTTAAATGTATGAATGCATGTGTTTCCTGGTCCATTCTCAGGAGCTCTCTTTTTAAAAGAAAATAAAAACATTTTCCATTTTTTGTTATATCTATTTTACTTTCCTTTGAAGAACTTCTTTAAAATTCCCACATTTATAAATTTCGAACAAAGGAGTACCACCTCTATAAAAACAAAGGAGGATTTTCATCCTCGTGAGGTTGTTGTTTCGGTCCTAATAGATTCAAGCGTCAACTTGTACATAGATAATGAAGAAAATGGCTTGATTGAAGAGAGTAGATTCCTAAGTTAGATAAGGAAACAATTACAAATATTTTAGATCTTTAGATGAAATAATTATGGGAAGAATGAGAAACCAAGAAAAGAAAGAGTGATTGGTTTGTTTGAGTAATAAGGGTTTGGAAGAAGCCATGCGAATTTTTGAAGTTGAATTGAAATGACTTAACCATGCTGTAGATATTGATAATACTAATGCAATGAGTGAGTGAGAGTAGATATTGAATGTTGTGGCAGATGATGTATAGATGATGGGACTGTTGCAACATTCAATGTTGGATAACATAGTTGATATTGTTAGCTTCTGGTTCAATACTAGATAACTGAGTGGATATGTTGTCTCTTAGTTCAATGCTGAATAGCAGGGTGGATATTGTTCATTCTTTACAACATGCAGACAAACTCTGTGCAACGCAGTTGTAAAGACCGCGCAATGAAACTCTTTGTTGTTGAACTCTCAAGAATTACCACATAGATTACAAATTGCATGATTTACTGCACATTGTGATAATATTAATTAATAAAACAATTTCTTCACACTGTGCTACTCTTTAACACATAAAATCACAAAAATAACTCAAAAATACATCAACAAACAAAACTTAATATATTATGAACATGAGCGTTGCGCACTATTGTAAAATACAAGACTATGTCGAGCTTCGGCTCCAACGACTTATGCAACTTTACAAAAACAGAGCTTGTGCTCTTAGACTTATTTCGACTACCTTCACACAACTATTGTTGCTATCGAACTATCGACTCTATTCTCTTTGTCAATGTATCAACTACCTACAGACTCAGACATATAAGGATTGCGACCAAAAACTTCCTGTAGCAGTGAACTGACTAAAACAATTAAGACGACAAGAACTTCCACTGACTCTTATCTGCAAAAAAGAGCTCGAGAAATATAAATATCGACTCATTAAATAAACTTATGTTAACACTTATCCTTGTCGTGTTTGACAGACTAACATATCTTCTTTTTGTGAAAGACGAAGTCTGCGTAACTGTGAAGCTCGCGAGTTTTAATTAATATTTCCAACACCCCCCCTTAATTATAAGTAGGTGAGTTTACAAAATACAAAATTTACATAAAAAATTTGAATTGACATGAACTATCAAACATCTGTGACTACGCCGACTCCTACACAACTGTGCAGTTTTTGAAATGCATCCCTTGCCAAATATTTTGTAAATATATCCGCAACTTGTTCTTTAGACATGCAAAATTCTAAACAAATTTCTTTTTTATTCACCAATTCTCTGATAAAATTCTACCTTGTATCAATGTGCTTGGTTTTCTTGTGAAACACGTGATTCTTTGAAAACATGATAGTAGAATTATTATCACTAAATACTGTTACCTGTAGTTGGTTCATGTTGTTCCTGCAACAAATATTTTAACATTCTTCTCATCCAAAATGCTTGATAGGTTGCGCTTGTAGTTGTGATGTACTTATCTTCTTCTGAAGAACAAGTCACAATGGGTTGCTTCCTTCATTCCCATGACACTATACTTGTTCCAAAATAAAATGTGTACCCAGAGGTACTTTTCCTATCATCTATGCTGCCTCCACAACCATTGTCAGTATATCCAATCAGTTTGAAATCTTTTGAAGTAGAATACATAATGCCAAATCCTCTTGTTCTGTTCACATATCTCAGAATTATTTTTCCTGCCTTTCAATGTGATTCTTTTGTAGTTTCCATGAGCCTTGAAATCAAGCTCACTCCATACATAATATCATGCCTTGTTGTTTTTAGATACATAAGACTGCCTACCATCATTTTAAATAATGTGGGATCCACCTTAGATCCTTCATATTCCTTTCTTAACTTAAATCTTGTTATGACAGGTGTTGGAGTTGCTTTGGAATTTATCATGTTGAATATTTTCAAAATTTCATGTGCACATGTGTGAATACTGTCAAATAAATATACCATCTTTAGACTAGTGAACTTCAACACCAAAAATATATCTCATAAGCCCTGAATCGGTCATTTCAAACTCATCCTTTATGACTGACTTAAATTCTTCTATACTAAAATCACCTATAATTATCAAGTCATCCACATATAAGCAAACAATCAACATATTACCTTGTTGATTAGCTTTGATGTACCGTGTTGTATCACATTCACTTCTTTGAAATATTTTCTGAGTAAGGTAGGAATCTGTGCGGTTGTACCAAGCTTTGGGAGCTTGTTTTAACCCATACAGTTCTTTTTTCAATTTGTACACCTTTTTTACTTGTCCTGGAACCTCATAGACCTGTGGTTGTTCCACATATACTTATTCTTCTAAATGTCCATTAAAAAATGATGAATTTACATCCATTTGATAAACATTCCATTTGTTCTATGCAATAATGGCTAACACAGTTTTGATTATGTCCATGTGCGCAACTGGCCCAAATGCTTAATTGAAATCAATTCCAATTTGTTGTGTAAAACCTCTTGCAACTAATATTGCCTTGTGCTTCTGCAGATTTCCATCTGCATCTTGCTTGCTTCTATAGATCCACTTGACACTTATCACTTCCTTATCTTCAAGTACATCTACCAATTTCCATGTATGATTATTTTCTATGCATCTAATTTCTTCATCCATGGCTTGTGCCCATACATCATCTTTGGCAACTTCTTCAAAGGTTAATGGATCATCTATTTTTTTAAAAAGAGAAAAAAATGAAAACAAATTTGATGTGTCAACGTTACAGATGTCGCACATACTTCTTGTATTTCTTGGTAACATACTTGCTAATGTTGGATCTGGAGATGTAGAACTAGTTGGACTGCTTGCTAAAAAATTTTATCCTCCAGGTGTGGGTTGCGCACCTGCAGATCTCACTGGAGTAGTTTGAGCTAGTATTTGTGTTGCAGTTCCAGAAGTGGAAGGAAATGCACACTGACTTATACATGGTGTTTGAACCACTTCATATTCTATGGCATCATGACCAATAACATCTGTAATTATGACTATCCTTTCTATTCTTCCATCCCATGCTTCATTCTCCACAAATTGAACATCGCGATTTATTATGACTTTCCTTCCAATATGATCATACAATTTGTATGTTTTTGTATCTTCAAAATATCCAACAATATACATTTTTTCCTTTGTTATATAGTCTCTTTCTCATTTCATATGGAACATGTGTGTATGCGACACAACCAAAGACTTTTAAGTGCGTCACATTGTGCTTCATTCTTGTCTAGGCTTCTTGAGGAATTTTTTTTTTCACGCTCTTTGTCTTTGTCGGACATTTGTTCATGATGTATACTACATTTTCTACTACCTCATATTATTACTCAATTGACAAATGTTTGGTTGCCAACATATTGCACGCCATGTCCATGATGGTTCAATTCTTCCTCTCTACGACACCATTCTGTTGTGGTGTATATTGCACAGTGAATTGATTGTAAATACCATGAACTTTACAAAAGTTCTAGAGCTCTCTTGAAACACATTATCCCCCTCTTCCATTTCTTAGAACCTTGATGTAATAACCACTTTGCTTCTCCACAAGTGATTTAAACTATTGAAAACAACCCAATGCATCAGATTTATGTTTTAAGAAATAAATCCATGTTTTTCTTGAGAAATCATCAATAAATGTTAGAAATTATGTATTGCCTTCTATATATGGTGTCTGCATTGGTCCAAAAATATCTGAATGTACTATTTCTTGTGGATTTTTTTCTCTATATGACTTGCCAACTGGAAATGACTATCTATGTTGCTTTCCAAAGGTGCAACCTTCACATATTCTTTCTGGTTTTTCTATGAATGGAAAACCTTTCACGGTATCCTATGTATGTAGCAGCTTTATACCTCTAAATTTTAAATGTTAAAATATGAAATGCCATAGCCAGGAATCATCCTACACTCCAGATGGGAATGCTACCTTCAACTCTGCGCTATTGTCTTCTTTTTCCTTAAAACTGCGCACACGACCTTTTCCTTCTTTGGAACTATGTGCACTTACTTCTTCCCTTTCTTCTTTGAATGCAGTGTCTGACTATGCATCTTTTGTTTCATTGACAACTTGCACTATTTTTCTCTTCATGGATGGCTTCAATGTCAATGGGAACATTTTATTGCTTGTCATATGAATTCTTGCAATAAGTTGATTCTTGGATATCTGTCCATGATCACACAATGATTATCTTCCATGTATATTTTGTATCCTTTCTGTAATCACTGCCATGTGCTCATCAAATTATGCTTTAGACCAGAAACATAATATACATTAGACATAACTTTTTGTTCTCCTTGTTTAGTTAAAATGTTAATACTTCCTTTGCCTAAGACAGTGACCTGAATATCTGTTCCAAGTGCAACTTTAGTTTGTACTCACTTATCCAAACTAGAAAACAATTTTAAATTTCCTTTCATGTGATTACTGTAGCCTGAATCTAGATATTGTATGTCACAAGGAATTTCTTGAGCAACATTGCATTCAACTGGTGATACTATAGGCATTGCTTCAGAGCGCACCATAAACATAGGACTAGAGGGAGTATTTGTATTGTTTGAATGATCTTGACCTTGCTTGTTTTGATTATATTGTCTCTTTCTGCACTCATATGCACAATGCCCATACTTTTTACAGTAATGGCACTGAATATTTATTTATCAAATTTATGATTACTTGGTTGACTAGTATTTGGGTTTTGACCTCTTCCACCAATGTTTCCAGGACTGCTACTGCGTCCACCTCTAGAAGAACTCCTTCCTCCACCTCTAGAGTTAGCTCTCCCCCTTCGTCTTCCACAGATTATAGATGACTGCATGAAGAATGCATTTTCTAATGACATATTTGACCTATTTAATCTGTGTTCATGATTAATGATGGAGGCTTGCAACTCATCTAGACTAAAGTGACTCAGGTCTTTTCTCTCTTCTAGGGTCACAACAAGAGTATCGAATTTAGGAGGAAGACTCTTAAGTACCTTCTCAACAACTTTTCTATCCTCTATGGTTTCTCCATAATACTTAATCCAATTTGTCATGCCAATAACATGAGTGTAAAATGAATCTATTGAATTTGTATCTTTCATTGACAGAGTTTCAAAATCTCTTCTAAGGATTTGTAGTTTTGAAATCATGACTTTATCCATACCTTGATAAGAAGTTTGTAATATGTACCATGCTTCTTTGGCTTGCTTTAATGATGCAATTCTTGGGAGTATGCTTTCATGCATCGCTTGATATATGTAAAACATTGTCTTTCCATCCTTCTTCCTTTGATCTTTCAAAGCATCCTTCATGCATGGTTTGATGTATGTAAAACATCGTCTTTCCATCCTTCTTCTTTTGATCTTTCAAAACATCCTTCTTAGCTTGTATGAGGGCATTGTACGTTGTGTGATGTGCTGGTTCCACATAGCCATTTTCGTTTATCTCCCATATATCTTGACCCCAAAATAATGTCTTCATGGTCAAGGACCATAACTCATACAACTCAAATACCATATGTACAACACGTAAACAAACTATGGACAACGAAGTTGCAAAAACAGTGCAGTGAAACTCTTCGTCGTTGAATTCTCAAGACTTACAGAGTAGTGCACGATGTCAGAATAATACTTAATAAAACAATTTTTTTAGGTTGTGCTATTCTTTAACACATAAACTCACAATCAGAACTCAGAAATACATCAACACACAAAACTTAATTTATTTATGAACCTGAGTATTGTGCGCTATTGCAAAATACAAGATTATATCGAGCTTTGGTTCCAACAACTTCTGTAACTTTACAAAACCAGAGCTTATGCTCTTATACTTCTTTCGACTACCTTCACGCAATTGTTGCTGCTATCTAACTATCAACTCTATTCTCTTTATCTGTGTATCGACCACCTATAGACTCGGGCATATAAAGACTGAGACCAAAAACTTCCTCTAGAAGCGAAGACGACAAAAACTTCGAGTGACTCTTATCTGCAATGCAAAACAAAGCTCAAGAAACATAAAGATACGTATCTGCTTTAGCATCAAGTCCACATGTATCTTTGCAGTGTCCATTGTTAAAGAAGCCTTGCGGAAGATCGAATGAACCGTCAATTATCGATGATCGTGAAACAGTCCAGATCCAATCAGGGTTCACCTTTCACCACAAAAGCCAACGAAATATTGACCGTTCCTAATTTTTTCGCTAATGATTACGATGTCTCCATGGGATTTTCATTTTGGCGGAGTTTGGCCATTTGGATTTTGTGCAACGTTCATTTCTCCTTTTCGCAATTGAATGGTTGCAAAAGGATAGAGGGTCCTCAATTGCCTGTTTTAATCTGATGGACCCGCGATCACCCCTTCACGTGAATATTGATGCGACAAACAGATTGGTAATTTGGTCATCCTCGATGGGCTTCAATTTATTTATGGTATCACTTATTTTTAATGGAATATTATAATACATTTATTTGATAAGAGTGGAAATCTACTCTTCCAGAAAAACCAATCATTTTATATGTTTAATTATATGTATTTTTATCTACTAATAATAAAGAATTACCAATAAATTTGGTCATTCTCAATGGGATTCAACAATTCATTTATTATAAATGGAATATTATTTTCAATGGGATTAAACCATTTATTTATTATAATTGGAATATTATAATATATATATTTATTTAATAAAAATGGAAATCAATTGTTCCATAAACACCAATCTTTCAAAACTACCAATCATTTCATATATTTAATTATAATCATTTCATATATTTAATTATATGTTTTTTTATCTACTAATAATAAAGAATTAACAACTAATTTTGTCATTCTCATATATTTAATTATAATCATTTCATATATTTAATTATATGTTTTTTTATCTACTAATAATAAAGAATTAACAACTAATTTTGTCATTCTCAATAGGATTCAACAATTTATTAAAATTTATTTGATAATAATGGAAATCTACTCTTCCATAAACACCAATCTTTCAAAACCATCAATAATTTCATATCTTTAATTATATGTTTTTTTATCTACTAATAATAACTAATTATCAATAAATAATTTGGTCATTCTCAATGAGATTCAACAATTTATTTATTATATTGCTTATTTTTATTAAACTATATTCCTATATTTATCTAATAGAACTAGAAATCTACCTTCCAAAACCGCCAATCGTTCAATAATATACTTAATTAGAGGTTTTCCACCTTTCAAGAATTTATGCTTAATTATAGGTTTTCCGTGTTCCAATAATTTTCTTTCTTTTGCAGCAAAATTTCCGAGAGTACATAGTTTTTGTCCTAAGATAATTAAGAATCATAGTTTTTGTCCTAAGATAATTAAGAATCACATGGATGAAAATGACACTAGACCGACCCATAAATTGTGTCAGAAGAAAAGTGGTAACGTGGCTGATTAGAATGCTTATATTTACTTACTACTAGGAACTGGTTGTTCGAATTTCAGGTCTCCCTTTCATTCCCAGAAATATAGAAATTAAAGGTAGAAAATCGATGGTTAGATGAAGAGTCGAGAGCCTGTCGTCAACAAGTCAGCGACACAAGAAGAGCAACGTTCACTGTTAGTGAAAGTATCAGTCTACATCCTCCCTTTATTCCATTGTTGTCTGTGTGAATGTAAAAACTGTGTGTGAAAAAATAGATCAATGGTGGGTTATGGTATAAATAATAGGTAAATGTAAGAACTATGTGCGAGAAACTAAACTTTGTTGCTTAAACATGTTAAGCTCTATACACATTTTTTTTATTACTAGCATAGCCATAAGTTACTTGTGGCTGGTGAACACCGAAATAACCAAGCCTTGGGCATTAAATAACCGCAAAACCCTGTACATTAGTAATTAGATAAGGCTGTGCATAGAAAGTCCGAAATAACCAAGCCTTGGGCATTAAATAACCGCAAAACCCTGTACATTAGTAATTAGATAAGGCTGTGCATAGAAAGTCCGGAAACTATCTATATCTTATTTAATTTGGTCCTAATACTAACCATAATACTATTTAATTTAATTTAGTTATAATCCTACAAACCTTATTATTTAATTTAGTTTGGTTAAAGTACTACAAACTCTATTCCTAACCCTAGCATCGATAAATAATTTGGTTAAAGTCCTACAAACCCTAATCAGCATAGGCATTTCTGGACTTTTATAGTAACTATCAAATATTACCTTGACCTGGGTATAAATTTTTAGTTTAGTTGCAACTGGACCTTAATGTATGAATAAGTCCATCGAAATTATTACTTTAATGGTCCAGCCTAAAACAAATTATTTAAATTACACACTAAAAAAACCTAACCTCCTGCATATAATTGAATGCATATGACTGCAATACATGTGTATGTATGTATCAATGTTAATTAATTAAATTAAAAATTTAGATGTACAAAAATAATTTACTTCCATAAATTATCATAAATCTATATACTAATGCTGTGTGCTCGCGGATTATTAATGACCCGTTCAAATCTGTATAACTATACCAAGTAGATTAATCTACTTCTCCCGCAATCCCCTCCAGATATAAACAAAGAAAAGACTATCATCTTTTACCTGGTGGAATTCATGTAGGCTCTGAGTTCATCTGCTTGATTTCTCTGTCTCTGTATCAAGACTGAAGGAATGATGGAAGAATACGAGGCGTCACAAGGAGTGTTGAATATCCAGAGGATGCCCTTTTTTCCAGCCCGGAAGCTTCCATCTCCACCTCCCTCGTCACATACTACAATTTTCCAACCACTTTATTGCGATCTAATGAATTTTCCTAGCAATATCTGTGAGTTCAATTTTTACATATTAAGCTATAAATGGCATGCTTATAAAGAAAACTCATATCATAATCATGTCCAATCATGGATACCTGGATTGTTCCGAAGTAAAAACTGCAATCATGGATACCTGTATTGTTCCGAAGTAAAAACTGAAGAGACATTTGGTGCGTCTCCTCCATAAACTAGAGGATACCATGTTTTCTCCATTGAAAACGTATTGATTGCATTTCCATGATCAGAAGATGATTAGCCATTTGAACTGAGCTCGGGAGAACAATTTACAAATACCAATACAATGGAAATAATACGGACAAAATATCAATCAATGAATTTATTAAAAAGTCTTATTGTTTCCGAGAACCAATTTGCCTTGGAATGTACGATCGCAATAAAATGGCTGGACGCCTTGCATTCTGCATTACAACGCCTCGCATTCTCCATTACCAAGCACTCTTCGCATTCTCCATTAACACGTGAAGGATTTACATTGCGAATTTGTGGAAGCCTTGCATTCTGCATTACAACCCTTCGCATTCTCCATTACCAAACAAGCTTCGCAATCTCCATTACGACATGAAAGATTTACATTACGAATTTGTTAAAAATTAAAAAGTAGTAAGTGAAATATTTATTTTACGAATTTGTTAAAGGAGTAAAAGTAAATGACAAAGAGGACTTTATTAAGTGGCTGTACATACTAATCATTCAGAGATGGCAAATTAAGTGGCTGTACATACTAATCATTCAGAGATGGCAATCAGCTAGACATCATAGTAAATTTTAAATATGATTAAGTAAAAGTTAAAAAATAAACATATAAATGGATGTCTTTATAATAGTGAGGAAGTTAGTGGTTGAAATCACAACCATTGATTTATTAGGACGACTAAGAATATTCCAACAATATTTAATCTTGTCCATACAAAACTAATTAAATACTAAAAACATATTAAATGTGTCCATTATCAATAGGTGTAAGCCTTTTCGCTTAATAAAATTATTGTTTAATATTATTTTAATATTATAAATATTATTAAAAAAAAATTAATATACAATTTATTGTTTAATATTATTTTAATATTATAAATATTATTAAATTTTTTTTTTAAAGAAAACTAATTTATAATTTACAAAATAAACTATTTAGTATTCTACATCTTTGTTTAGTATTAGCTTAGGCTAACACATGTCTGAGTACATATTGACCTTTTCTTTAGACTCACTTTTACCCCCATAGTAACTCTTTAATATTTACCCGGTAAATATTCTTTTACCAAAATGATGGAAGAAGCATGTAGATGACTCTTTTACCAAAATGATGGAAAATCCATGTAGATGACTGCATCACTAGCTTTGTGTGATTTAAATTTTAAAATTCTATATAATACAAATTTGTCTATGGATTTCAAAATAATGCAATGTTAATTTGCATGCATTTTTTATTTACATTCATTATTAATCTATAATTTTTTTGAATTTGTTTTTACGTAGAAATGAGTGAGAGAATTGTAAGTTTTATATGACCGATTTGCACTTTTTACCAAATCTATTCATTTGTTTATATATAAAACATTGCATATCATTTATGGCAACATTTTTTAGTAATCATTTCAAGAATTAATTACAAAACCAAAAAGTAACATCATTGTCTTCCGATGATAAAACAATGTCAAATTAAAATCACATTTACCTAAGTTTAAAAGCCATCCAATATTTAAAACTTAAAATAATGTAAATATTACATATAAGACTATAAAAATAATCTTTTATTTTCAAAAACCCTTTTTCTTTACACATTATAAATTCCAAATTTTAAATAAACTTCAAATTGTGATATAACAATATTATTTATTTAATCATAAATATATAATATATAATATTATTATTGTCATATTCATATTAAAATTAATTAGGTTACAAGAGTTAATTCTGATTTCAAATTTTACTATAACAACATTATTTATCTAATTATAAATACATTATATTATCAAGCTAAAATTAATTAGTTCATATTAGATGGCTTAGAGTGTTTCTAGCTTAGAAGTTTAGAAAAACAATTGTATTCTAGTTAGATCATATATTGAAATGTTATGAATAGGAGCAATATACCACACATAATTTACACTTGTGACATTGTCAGTAGTTATTAACATCCTCTAATTCTACTTCAACTTTTTAAGGGACTCAGTAACCACTTCTACATAAATCATATATTATTACAAGTTTCAAGTGTTTTATAATTTTTTTTTTTTTTCTTTATACTATATATATCTATTACATTAAAATATTTATTTTTAAAAGACACCTATAAATAGTTTTGCTACTAATTTCACTTCTTTCTACAAAAGGAAGGGAAGATCCACTTTCAAACTATCTATTTACACTGGGGCCATTTTTTTACCCTATTAGCTAAGTGTAAAAAACACCCGTCCAAGTTCCCCGGATGGGGTGACACAAGGATGGTCGACTCCCATCCCCTCGGCATTAAGTATGGGAGCCAGCCATAACTCCCAGCTAGAAGCCATGGGACTTTTCCCTCGTGCGAACAACCCGGTGGCCAAGAAATTCAATGCTATGGAGGCGATAATGGAAGTCCTCCCGCCGCACCTCCCAATTAACATCTAGCTGCACATTAGATCTCTCCATTTTTGCATTCGGTTTGCACTAGGCTAGCAGTCTTGAGCTTGGGTGCGGCCATTGCAACACCTCATGCAACCTCGCCATTAGCATCATCCTCTCGATGCCACGGGAGAGAGGAAAGCCACGTCACGACCCTGACTGGTACAACCTGGTTGCGAGATAGAAGCGACAGCAGTAGCTAGAGAGGGCGCTCTCAATTGCTCGCACTTAGAGAACTCAGATAGCTCGCAGGGAAGACAGGGAAGGGATGGCTTGGTCACCTCTAGCGACGTTTGTGGAGGAGGTCATCCTGGAGGAGCCCATATAGCTCCCTCCGGAGTCTATGCTCTTCACGGTGCCAGAGAATTGGCAGCCTCCAACCAGTTTCCTTGAGGAAGAAACTCAGTCAATTACAATAGCTCACCACGGTATCGACACCATGGAGTCAAGAATGGAGGAATTCCATATCTGCTACGTCGAGGAGGAGCTCCCAGAGGAGTGCCTCCATATGGCCTCTCAGGATGACGCACTCTCAATGGGCTACACTCGTTTCAAAGCCATAGAGTAAGAAGACGACCCCAGGAAGGAGGTAGGAGCACGGGGATGGAGCGCGGGAGCAGACCACGAGGACAGAGCAGAGGAGGGAACACAGGTGGCAACAAGCGAGGCAGTGGGGGGTGGCACGTCGAAGGAGGGTGGCGAGGTCCTTGCGCCACCTCCTATCACGATAGCACCGGATTAGTGGCGTGTCCCTCCACCCTTCTTCCACCCAGAATAGTTAGACTTGGTGTTTGACCTGAGAAGCCAGATGGCAGACTAGGTCTACCATGACACACTCACAAGCCAACACATAGACATGCTATATGAGGCTTTCTCCAATGCACCAGCAAAGAAAATATGTCCGACGTGTGTGAGACCTTATGCTCTGCTAGCTCGGCATGTACTACACAATGAAGACCTCGAAAATGAAGACCCCAACAGGTAATAGCTTGGCTAGGATTGCCTTCTAGTTTTGGTTAGATGTTCAAGTTCTAGTTAGGGGTTCAGTCATCTCAAACTCTTTACTATTTAGTTTAGTTTTGATTTCATCTTTCATGGATAATGCATAGACTATAGGACGCCACTTGTCTTGGTTTCCTCCGAACAAAAGAGATGGTGATCTGCTTCTTTTGGACATGGTTATCCAAGGATGCCAATTGTTCTAGCTTTTGCTAATTTGATCGAACAATTAGCAGCCTAAGGACAGATGTTTCTTTTTGTATATGATATCATATAACAGGCTTCGCCCTCTTTTTACTTAAGAAAAAAAAAAAACATCTATCCAAATTGAGAATGAATGATATAGTAACAACCATTTTTTTACCATATTAACTGAGTGTAAAAAACACCTGTAAAAGTTGAGAATGAATGATAAAGTAACAACCAACAAGCAAAGGAGGAGATGTAAAAAACCCCTGTCCAAGTTGAGAATGAATGATAGAGTAACAACCAACAAGCAAAGGAGGAGATGAGCTAGAAGGGTTGGCGCACTAGGAACAAGTTGTGTTTTTGGTAGGGTTGACCTTGCTATTGGTCGTCTCTGCGATTGGGTCAGCTACTAGGTAATAAACAATGGGCTATTCCGAGGAAGAAAAAAAACACATGATCAATTTTAATTTCCGAGCTCCTTTTGATCTTATCAAATTTTGAGAGAGAGTTCACATTTTTAGAAGTATAAATTTTTCTTAAATTTCTGTTTTAAAATAGGAAGAAATTGTATTTATTTTAATTTCTAGGTTATCAAATTTTGAAAAAAAGTTCACATCTTTAACTTTATATATATATATATATATAATATTTTAATATGGGAATAAATTGTATTGTAAAATAAAATTTAAGAAATTTTTATTTTTATTTTTTAAGATGATAAAATTTATCATCATTAATTATAAAATGTAGTGAGGGTACTCATCATTTAAGGGTTCATTCTTATTATATGTTTTTTGTCTTGGGTTTTTGACTATTTTCTTAAGTTTTAAAGGAATATGATTTCTTAGTCATTTAAAAGCAGTTTTAGATCTTAAATAGTATGATTAAGAAAGTTAATCCCCTTTATACGTGTTCATACTTGAGACTACTTTTAGTGAAGTTATGTGCTTTCTAATAATATATAGTTTTAGTCCTATATAGATACTACCCTAATGCAATTTAACCTCTTACCCCCAAAAAATCATCTTGCAAGAAGTTTGATTTTTCTAATTTTTGATAAATTATATAGTCTATTAAAAAAACATATTGTAAATAAAAGAAAGAAAAGTAAAATATATTTATATATGATCAAAACCACTAATAATAGAAAAAAAATACGATTGAGTAAGGATGATTTAAGAGAATATAAAAAAAAAATAAAAAATTACCAAATGGATATACTATAGAGTTTAATCAATCTCAAAATGTTTTAGTGAACATTTTTCTTTCTTACACCTATCTTTTTTACCAAATAACAATGAAATAGAAAATCATTCAAACTTTTATATCTAAAGGTGAAACCTTACATTTTCTTCCCAATATTAATATTTATAGAGGAAGTCTTAATGTAACTTTGTTCTATCCTAACACATGTGAAAGGTTTAAGAAGAAGACTTCCAAAATTATACAAAATTCAATTCATTTTCCAAATGTTAATCTTTTTCATATCAAAAAGAAAGATGCAAATACATATTTATTCTAAAATTAGGAGTGATTTTCCTTTTTATTTAATATTTATTTAATATTTTTTTATATGTATTATTTTTTTCATAACCAATCATTTGAGTTATATCCACTTCACACTTATGTGTGCATAGGTCACAAGATAATTTAATTTAATTTTTTTGGGTGTATTCTCTTTTTATGCATATGTCACGAGATCATACATTCAACCACTACCTCAAGGTGTACCCATGACTCTGGAAAATCTCATTAAGAGCTAAACATGTCACTAGATGAAATTGAACTTGGGTGGGGAGGATAATAATCATTCCTCCCAATCATCTGAGTTAAACCAAATTGACTATATATATATATATATATAATGTTGGTATGGAAATATATATATGTATTTTTTTAACAAGAAAGATTATGTAATATATTAGAAAAACAATAGAAAACTGTTGACATAGATACAATCAACCTTCATTGAGACAGGCTCAACATTATCTTCGAATGTTAGCTCGCGAATTTTTTTTTTAAGGTAATTTATCATATCCCTCATTTCCATCTAAAGATAGGATGCCTTTGCTGAGCAATATTGCATTGTTTTCCTCTTTATCTGCTTCGCCATTTAATTCCCGAACAATGTGGAATAATTGGATTGATTGAAAAGTGGTCATAAGGAGCTTGATTTTCTTGAGGATTTTCCTGAGTTGCATGTGACTGGGAAGATTCTTAGAAGATAGGGCCTGAATAATGATATGAGAGTCCTGGAAGACATTAAGTTCTGTAATGTTCATGGCTAGGGCTTGAGAGAGTCCTTGCCAGAGGGATAATGATTCAGTTATGTTATTTGTTTCCTCGCCAATTCCCCAAGAATACGATAGGACCTTTATTTCCTCGGGATATATAAGCACCCCTCCCCATCTTGCCGCACTAGGGTTTCCTTTAGAAGCTCTTCCAAAGAAGAGGTTGTGCCTCTGAAGTCATTTTTGCCACATTGTGAAGGATGAAGAGTCCAATCTAATTTCCCACTGGTTTGTAGGAGGCATGGGAACCATTGCCACTTTCAAAGAATTTGGGAGAAGACTAGACATTGAGTCTTCTTTGATAGAATTTATCATACATTTGTTCATTGAAAGTTGAGTAGAGGAAAGAAAGTCCCCATCATTTCTTTGGCTTTTGAAACCACATGAGTTGTGCTGGCAGCTTTTCCTTTGAAGATATGAGCATTGTGCTCTAACCAGAGTTTCTAGAGAATAAACTTGGGGAGAGACACCTAGCAATGTTTAAGACGCTCTTTCTTATTGAGGGAGAAGACACACGAAGCCAACCAATTGATGAGGAGGGAGGGTATCTCATCAGGAAGGAACAATTGATTCGTCCAAGGGGCTAGCGCAAGGTTCCATACCTCCCAAGCGAATGGACAATTCAATAGTAAATGGGCCACTGTTTCCTCCTTTGAAACACAGAAGGGACAATGCGTGGGGCCTTCCCAACATTTTTTTAAAGTTGTCTCCTGTAAGAATGGCATTATGAGCCAGTGTCCAAATAAACATATTGATTTTTGGGAGGCATTTGACCCTCCAGATTTCTTTCCACAAAACTAGGTTGGGAAGAGCATATGAGATAACATTGACAAGATTGTAATCCTCGGAAACAGTGTACAAGCCGGATTGAGATCCCCATCCCCTGAGGTCTTTCTGAGTTGTTGCAATTGGCGATTTCCCATGAAGTAAGGATAGTAACAATATTTCTTCATTGTGAAGGTGACTTGGAAAACTCGACAGTTTCCAATCTTTCCAGATTTTGGTTTCATTGATATGCCAATTTGAAATATCCCATAATGTGAATAAATTTTGGGAGTGGAGAAAGACTTTGATATTGGAGGTGCCCAACATGGATTCTAAAGGAGGTTCGCCCAGAATTGAGTCCTTCCAAATAAAGACATTTTTCTCGTTGCCAGGTATCCATGTTAAAAGAGGGTTAAAGAAACAAGAAACTTTCTGACAGATTGTAAAATAGGGGAGCCTTTTGAAACTTTAGGAATTGTGTCGAGACATTTCCTCCTAGCTCTGGTATATTGTTTCTTCCATAAGGTGTGTATACTCCACGTTGTCTTTCCAGTTACCAGTTTCCAAAGGAGTTTGGCCCCTAGTGCCAGATTTTGGGATCTCAAGTCTCTTATGTGAAGGCCTCCTTCTGAGTAAGGCTTTGTTACTTTCCCCCAACTGAGAAGTGACAATTTATTCTCACTCCGTTTTCCTCCTTTCCAAAGAAATATTCTTAGAAGTGACTCAATTTTGATTATAAATACAGTTGGATCTAACATAATGGAGCTTTGATAAATCATAATGTTGGCAAGGAATGACTTGATGAGAACTAGATTCCCTGCCAGATTTAGCTAGGAAGTACCCCAGGCTTGGATTCTGGCTTTTATCTTGTCAAGTAAAGGAGACCAGTGAGAGGCTTTAGGCTTGGTTTTGAAAATGGGGATCATAAATATTTGAATGAGTCCCATTGAGTTTCCCCTTCCATCTCCAAAATATGAGCTATATCCACCATTTCCCTTGGCTTGCAGTTCCATCCAAATATTTGACTCTTCCAGTAGTTTATTTGGCTCCCATAAGCTTCCTTATAGAGGTCTAGTTGTTGTTTAAATTTATGGGCTATGATGGTACTCGCCCCTCCCAAAAGAAGCGTATCATCAACAAATTGATCATGGTTTATATCTTTGACCCCTCTTGCAATTTTTATGCCCATTAATTCCTACTGAGTATGGCAGTGTTCTAGTTGGAAGCTGAGCGTTGAAGCTTAGATGGCATAAAGCAGAGGAGACAACGAACATCCATGTTTAAGCCCCCTAGATGCCTGAAAAAATTATGTTGCTTGACCATTGAGTAACGAGGCAATCCATGGAGACCCGATACAAGCCTTAATCCAGTGAATGAAAGCATTTTTGAACCCAAACTTCTACATTACCCGAAATACAAATTCCATCCTTACTCTACCAAAATCATTTGCTAGATCTAACTTCAAAACCATACATTTTTCACATCGGTGCTTGATTGAATGAATCGCTTCTTGTATCAGAATTATATTGTCGGTGATATGCCCTCCTTTGATGAAGCCACCTTGATTCTCTGAGATGATTGTTGGAAGAATACCTTTGAGTCGATTGGCGATTACTTTTGTGATAATTTTGTAACCAATATTACACAAGGATATTGGGAGATATCTATCAAAGGTTAAGGCTCCTTTTTCTTTGGGTATTAAAGCTAGAAACACAGAATTAGTGCTCCCACCAATATTGTGGAATTTTTGTGACTTTATTACCAGTTTATGTAGATCATGCTTTATGATTGGCTAGCAGACTTGGAGGAATCGGGTTGTAAAGTCGTTAGGCCCAGGTTCTTTATCAGAATCCATGTTGTCTAAGGCTGATTTAATTTATTTTAACGTGTCCGGAGCTATAAGAAGATGATTGGATCTTGGATGGATGATCGAAGGGATTAGGATGAGCACTTGATGTTGGTTTCCGATGGGAGAATCCTTGGTGTAAATCCATTTAAAGTGGAGGTGAGCGGCTTGCTTGATTCCTTCAAAATCATTAACAATCTGATTCTAGCTTTGGATTTCCTTTACTGAATTGAATTGTTTTCTGGATTTCGCTTGATTATGAAAACAAATTGTGTTCTTATCCCCAGTTTTGAGCCAAATACTACGAGATTTTTGTCGCCAATATTCTTCTTCCTCTCTCCAAGATGAATGGAGATTTCTATGGAGAGTTGCTTCTTTCTCCATGTTATCTAGGCTTATAGTTCCTTCTTCCATATTTAGTTGATGAGCTTATAGATGTTGTTGGGATTCCACTCTTTGGGTTGAAGGGGATTTCAAGGATTTTGCCCATATTTTTAGATCTTTCTTTAGTCTTTGGAGTTTTTCTTTCCACTCAAGAAAAGGATAACCCGAGACTGGTATCTTCCATACTCGGGTGACCAAGTCATGAAATTTCTCATGATGGGTCCCGGAAGGGCTGAATCGAAAAGGGATCGGACCCAAAGAAGAGTCTTTGGTGAATTCTAGAAAAATTGGCTTGTGATTGGAGGCATTGAAGGGAAGTATATTAGTAACAATGTTGAGGCCTAAGAGGAGGAAGGAGCTTTGGACCAAGAATCTATCCAACCTTGTTGCTATGTACCTTGGGCCAATTCTTTTATTAGACCAAGTGTATTTTCCTCTAGGGGGTTTTATATCTTCCAGATCCCAATCAAGAATGATGTCTTCAACCCATTCTCGAAAAGGGTCTCTTACGATTGAACCCCATTTTTTTTCTCCATGGGATAAAGTGACATTGAGATCCCCAACAATAATAATAATGTTCTCCAATTGATGGTTGCTAATAAACTCTCTCAAAATATTCCAACAGTTTTTTTTTTCAGAGGGAAGAACATGAACATAAATATTGAATAAATAAACCTGGATACCTAACTCCTTATGAATAAGATTGGTTATAATCTAGTGGGTACAATGCTCAATCTTCAATAATTCGAAAGTGGAGTAGTTCCATAGGGAGCCAATTCCTCTAGAGGCTCCTCTAGCGTTGAATGCTACACCTTCTCCTTTATTCCAAAGGGTTGCGTTGGTTTGGAGAAATTCGGATTCCTCCAATTTAGTCTCCTCGACAAGTAGAATATATGGGTTTGAGATTCAGAGTAGATATTTCATTGCTTCTTTTTTTCTTTGGCTTCCTAAACCCCTACAGTTCTAGGAGACTATCTTCATTACTTTCTTTTTGGATTGGAGGGTGTCCTATGAGAGGGATGCCCTTGATTTCTTGTTCTTATGGAATTTAGCATTGTTTCTAGAGTTTCTTGAGATCCTTGGAGTTTGTCTTTGTATGTATCCCTTTCTCTTCTTTCTTTTTCCATTTTCCTTCCTCTGGTAGATGGTTTCGAGGAGTTATTATATAATCCAATATATAATTCACCCTCAACTTCTTCTGATGTCTCCTCCTCTATGTCTAATAGTTGGGTTTCAGGGATTTATCCTAGTTCTAGCGGAGGAGGTAATTCCTTGCTAGCTTGACTTGCCGCTTCTGGATTGTTTTTTTTTTTTTTTCTGTTGTATTTTCAGTTATACTTGTTTATATTTCAGGAGTTTATCGACCATTCCATTCTCTTGATCCCCAAAACACCACAAAGGTTATTTTCCATATCTTTGACTTATTTTAGGTTTTCCTTTCCATATCACTTTGACCTTTTGGGTTTTTCCTTTCCTTTTTGGAATTAGGTTTGGGGTTTGCCTTGGACCTTTTTTCTTGCTTCCATCCTTCTCCTGAATCTTTCTCCTGCTGTAAAGCCTAGGTTTTTGGGAAATGATTTTTTAAATGCCCATATTTGTGGTAGCTGCGACACTTAAACGAAAGTTGCTCCTAGTCCAATTTTTAATAATGCTTCCATTCCCTAACAACTAACTTGATTGCTTCAAGAAGACCAGCTTCTAGATCGACTTCTACACAGATACTAGCACAAGAATATTGACCTTTTGGATCGACTTTTTCAATAAATATTCTAATCCTATTACCTATAGTTTGCATGGAGGAAGGGTTTCAATAATGGATCGGTAGGTTGGGTAGGCATACCTAGACCAGAACCGCCTTTGGGACATCCATTGCAGGGTCGAAATCAGGGGTCCAATGATTTAAGTAGAGCCCTCTTGGTCCCATGAAGTAAGGCCCACTCCTAAAAATCAAGTCTTGGTCCTCTTTAGAGATGAATTCAAACAAGAATATGCCTCTTTCGACTACATAGTAGGTGACACTATTTAAGATCAACAGTCTCCAATTTTTCTGAATCCAGTTATCAGTTGTTTGAGGAGAGGGCCAAAGCCCTGTGAACTGTTCGGATATAGCCCAATTTTCCAAAGAGATGACCACTGATCCAGGTGGATATTGGTGGCCACCCACCTTTTCCAACTGGCTCAAAACAATTTTCTGGCAATTTTGGCAATTTACTATTTTTAGCAGTTTTTAACTTACGGGGCCAATTTGAGGGCCTAAATGAAAGTTTTTTGGGATCGATCTTCTCAATGATATTCGAAGGATTTGATTGATCCCCCTAAATGAATCGCCTCGACAATACCTTTCCAATGAGATATCGTGCACCCCAAACAGAGACCACATGCCAAGGTTACGCCCCCGGGAAGTTGATACACCAAACTACCCAAAACGGGGTCCACAAAACTGTTGCCTTTTCATATTCTAAGGTTATGGTTTTGGATTTTATTTATGATAAAAGGGCCTTTGGAGCCTCATTGTAAAATAATCTTCTTGCGAATGCGAGTAGCGAACACATCTCTTCTCAGAGATAGGCTGCCACCATTCTTGCAAGTCTTTCACTCTGTATTTTTACAGTCTTTGTACATTTTCGCTCATTAATAGAAAATTGTGTATTACTTTATCTTTGTATTTATGGATGCATCTATGATACATTTCTGTTATATTATTGGATATCTCTGTACATTTCTTTATTATTCTCCGCTCTCATTTCATGCCAAAAAAAATCCGGATCAGTGGTATCAGAGTAGGCTGCTCTTGATCGTTTTTGTTTTTTAGTGCATGTCCCCGACAAGGAATGAGTATAGAAGGTTGGGTCTTGAGATTGTCTCTATTGAAGACAATCACTATCACACGCCCAAGAAACCCTCCATGGCGGAAGAAAAAAAAACGACGGAGCAGATGATTCTATCAATCTATTGCTTGAGAAAGCTCTCACGCGACAGAGGGATGAAATGATGGAGAATTTTTCCCACATCCTTCAATGAATATTGATAGCAACATGCGCATATTCATCAAAAAACCACTTTGGAATAACCTATCCTTTCAAGGTATAGGTTAATTTTGATAGTCCCATATTTGAAGGTTAGATAGATGCGGATGCCCTAAACCAATGGTTAAATCTGCTAGAAGATTATATCTTTGTTCACCATTTTTCCGACAGGGAAAAGATCACCTTCGCGCTCCTTAAATCTCTCCCCCATGTCAAACATTGGTGGGAAACTTACTGGGAACAAAGTTCCATAGAGGAGTCTGCAATATATGGGGCTGATCCCACTTGGGTTTTTTTTGTGTATGCGGTAAAGGAACATTATTACCATGTTGGAAACTATGAGGAACAATACATGAGATGGACCACACTACGACAAGAGAGGGGCCAAGTAGTTCCAGAGTTCACCAATACCTTCCATACCTTGCGCACCAAGCTGGGTATCAAAGATTCCAAATGACATTTGGTTCTGAAATACCATAGGGCTCTACACATATACATCCAAACTAAAATGGATTTTTTGGACATCTCATCACTCGGTGCTTCTTATCGACATGTTGTTAAAATTGAGCAAAAATTTGAGCACCAGAACAAACGGGAGTTTGGGTTTGACCAAAATATGATAAAGATGATCCTAACAAACAGTCTCATGAAAACCAGTCTCTTGAAAACTAGTCCAAGCCACAGGAAAAGAAGGGTCATGGGAAAATGGTGCAATTTCCACAAAGGTGTGATTTCCACAAAATCCCTTGGCACAACACCGAGGAATGTTACTCAAAAAAGTCATTGGTGGCTGAGATCAAAGACAACGAGATGAACCCTGATTCAAAATGTGATTATGAAAATACTGGTAAAAGACAAATCATCGACACAGACCCCACTGCTATTGTTGCGACCACATCAATTCAACCAGAAGAACCAACAGATACTGAAGAGGGGGAGCGCTTTTTTCATTCAAAGATGTGGGTGGATGGGACCCCGCTACATTTTATTGTTGATAGAGGAAGCCAGAAGAACCTCATCTCAGCAGAGGTTGTCAAACAGTTGGGATTGTCAACAACACCACACCTGCAACCATACAACATCGGGTGGCTTCGCTAGGGACGAGATCTCCATGTAAGCCAATAGTGTCCATTGTCATACGACATCCATCCCTTCACGGATGAGGTATTATGTGATGTTTCCCCACTAGATGTCTGTGATGTTCTCTTGGTCCAACCATATATGTGGAAGCGTCATGTTGTTTATGAGTCTCGATCCCACAATGTCATTGTTTCCCTAGGGGGTCATCTCTACAGAATACTAGAGGTAGTTCCAACTATTGTTCCACCTAAACATTGTTGCAAGGTAGTATCTCATACTACAAAATTCAGCTTATTCACAATTTGTTCAAAAGGTGAACAGAAGGATACTACAACCACTACAACCTCGACCCAAACACCTTCTATCGAACAGAAGCAGGTCGAAAAGATTGCAACAAAGTGTAAAGATTCCTTCTGCACATAGGCATCTCATGGAGCGAGACTATTTAAAAACATCCAACCCTTCCAACCACATGTTTGTGACAACCTTCAACAAGCTAAGCAACTTCTCCAACAAGGAAAGCAACTCATCGAGATGCAGATTTAGTAAATGCTTTTCCCTCTTCCCCGGGCACTCAATGAAATGGAGACCATTTCTTCCTAAGGAGGGAGGATTGATCCAGGTGCATATCGGTGTCCACCCACCTTTTCCAACTGGCTCAAAAGAACTTTCTGGCAATTTTGGTAATTTACTATTTTTAGCAGTTTTTAACTTCCGGGGCCATTTTGAGGGCCTAAATGAAGGTTTTTTGGGATCGAGGTTCTCTATGATATACAAAGGCTCTAATTGATCCCCCCTAAATGAATCTTTTCGACGATACCTTTCCAACGAGCTATCGTGTGCCCCAAACGAAGATTGTCTGCCAAGGTTACGCCCCCAAGAAGTTAATACACCAAACTACCAAAAACGGGGTCCCCAAAACTGTTGGCTTTTCATATTCCGGTGTTAGGGTTTTGGATTTTATTTATGATAAAAAGGCTTTTGGAGCCTCATTGTAAAATCATCTTCTTGCGAATGCGAGTAGCAAACACATCTCTTCTTAGAGATAGGCTGCCACCATTCTAGCGAGTCTTTCACTCTGTATTTTTACAGTCTTTGTACATTTTCGCTCATTAATAGAAAATTGTGTATTACTATATCTTTGTGTTTATGGATGCATCTCTGATACATTTTTGTTATATTATTGAATATCTCTGTCATTTCTTTATTATATCTCCGCTCTCATTTTGTGCCGAAAATAATCTGGATCAACCACACTCATGGGTTGGACCAGAGGTAAATCGATAACTGGAACATCTTCTAGCTTTCTGACGAATTTTGGCATAGCTCCCCCTACTTTCTTCTTCCTTTTATCATTTACTAATATTCTAAAGGATTCTTCATCAATGGAGGGAGGAGGGGGAGGCAACGTCTCACCGCCACCAGCAGAGCTCATTGTAGAACAGAGCCAGGCACCGACCCCAGAAGGTCTGGGAGATGCATTGAGAAGGCCACCCCCGAAGGCTTGAGAGTGAAATAGAATCACCTTGGGCACCTGGGATTTTTCCCTCAGGAGTGATGAGTCGCTGCGCACTGTTCCTGAGTTGGTATGGAAATATTTTACTTAAGGTGGACATTGAATTTTTTTTTCTTATTAATATTCTTTTTAAGTGCCAGATGTCAACTCCATATTAAACATGAAACAAATTACACATCTCCCCTCAAAGTTGTTTTTCCTTACAAAATGGAGTTCCACCCAAGTTTGTTCTAAAACCTAATCTCATCTGACATTTCCTTGCCTCAACCACAAGGGCTTGACTAACCTATGCATACTACAACTAGACAAAACCTTTTCACTTAAGGTATGCCCATAAGTTTTCCTTAAGCTACAACAACTTAGATGCACAACTAAGTCATCCAATCATTGGCATGCGTCCAACCATAGTCTTAAAGCATCCCAACAATACTTAACACTTGTCCAATTCATAGTAATGCAATGAACAACAACATTAAAAAATGATAAAGATAATACAAAATACACATTTGTGGGTGGAACTCAAGGTAGGTGCCTTAAACTTTATGATATGAATAATGTTACCAGTATACAAGGGAGTTGAATCCACCTACTTGCAACTTTATTACCGATGTACAAAGAATATAAGGTAGATAACATTCTTCTTGCTACCTAATAAACTTGCAAAATCCAACCCTTGAAACAATTGCAGACCTATCACCTATATGTCCCATCTTCTTCTTAGCTCACTTAGCCAGTGCCAATTCATCCCAATATGCTCAAACTTGAACTTGTCACAAATAAAGAACTCCTTACACTCTTTGTGAATGAATCTTCACATTTTTCTTATACCTTTTCACTTTAAGGAATTCTCCTTTTATATGGGACTTTCCAAGAACATGTAAGTCACTTCCTTCCAATGTAGACCCAAGTGTCCACATAGCCAACTTGATTCCCTCAGTGAATTTTCCACAAACCACCCATGTACAACAAGTTGATCCAAGTCTGCTAAAATTCACCCAAGACATCACAACTACACTCTATCCATCCATCCTACTCATCCCAAGTCCGCACCATCCATCTGTTCGACTCATCTCAGTTTTCCCATCCAACTCATGTAGGTCCATCCATCTAATTTGTCTCACTTAACCCTCTACACAACTACACCCAAATTGTTTGAGTTTACATGAATACACATGAATCCATAGTGCATCCCATAGTTGTGGTCCATGGCTACTTGTGCTCGAAGTCCCTTTGACCATCTGTCGCAACCCCCAAGTGTGGATTTCCCAAATTCATTGGTTTATATCTAGTCCATGCACCCAAGTCATAAATCTCTCTAAGCCACTCTTTCCCATTATGTGAAGTGAATTTCTATGGATGAGGTTGCCTGCAATAACCTTCTTTTCCTTCTATAGTCACGTTCTCTTCCAATATTCTCTTGGTGCACCTGACTAGTGCAAGTTTCCACTTTTTATGTATGGTACATCTTGTTTATGATTAGGGGTTCCCATATTTTCCATGGTGCACCTTTCCAACAGACCAATGCACCCAAAACCATCTTGTCCAAGTGTTTCACCATCCAATCCTGCTACTGCATTAATAATTTGACAAACTTTGTCTTGCCTTTGTGCATTGAGATCACTCATAACTGTGACAACCCAAGCATTCCCAAGTCAAATTTATGAGAATCCAATTCTTAATGTCCAAAATGATTACTTTGTATTGTACTTTAGTCTACCCATAAAACTCTTATGGATTAAGGTAAAGTCACCACCTTTGCTTAAAATATTTCAAGTACTTTGTTGTAAATCAACACTCTAACTTCTTCATTGAACTTGGCACCTTTTATTGGTTCCCTTAGGCTCCATTACCAACTCATGGGAAACAAATCATTCTAATCTCTACAGTAAAGAATAGGGTGGAAAATGTCCACCCTATTCTACCCTATTCTACAATCACTACCCTCAAGTTCTCTTATGGTCCGTCCAAAGTGGTCTATGTTAGATGAGCCAACTGGAAGACTAAGACTTATGTACCTCTTGATTTTAAGAGAGGAATGTTTGCACCAGTACCTCTATCACCTTCAACCAACAATCCCCTAATCTCTTATTCATCTTAGAAATCATCCTTAAACTACCTAAGGAGTCCTTTACCTCATCCTAGGTACCCATATATGAAGGTGGGAGAGCATCTTCCCTGTCAACTTGGTTTACGTTCATGGTTGCACCAGCTAGGTCAAATGCATTTGTTTTCTTATTGAATCCTTCATTGTCTCCATCCATCCACATAGAACTACATTACCTTTCTCCTCCAAGAAAGTTTCCATTGCTTTGACACTATCGTCACAATTTCATAAGGAAAGGACTTCACCTCTTTCTCAAAGTTGTAAAGTTTCCCACTAAAACACAACAAGTTCCTCAAGGAACTCATGCACTAGTGCCTCTATGTCTATTTTCCTACTTATTAGACAACAAAATACCTAACCTAACATCAATTTGGAGAATAAGATAGCATGTTGCCATTGTAATTTCATCCTTCTAGCAAAGCAACTCCTCCTTTGTATTTCTTTTCACCAAACTTGACACCTTTACAAGAGCCCTTAGGCTCCATTACTTACTCCTACACAATGAGACACCTATGGCTTTGGTCATTTAGTGGAAGATGGAAGGTGGCTACCAAGGCCACCTCCAATGGTGGAAATAAAGATCTACATATTATCCACTATGGGCTTCATCCTAGAAAACTATTGTTTGTGGACTCCTTTCAAGAACTTTCCCAAACTTCTATCAAGGAATCAAAAACATCCAATGCTCCCTTTGAAATCTGTTGCACTTGGGATCCTCCCAAGGTTGTTGGGTTTGCCTTCAAAATTGGTTGCACTTAGACTTCTTTCAAGTCTTCTAATTTCCTCTTCAAAGAACAATCCATTGAAAAATTATTATTCTAACATATAAAACAAGAAACAATCTTACCTTTGAACTTAGATAATTTTGGTTGCTCCATGTAGACAAACTGCAACAAGAAACAAGAAACAATGTTACCTTTTTTAATGTTGAAGCCACTTTTTGGCCAGTTTCCAAACTCGTCCCAGATCTTACTACTTTGTTGCAAGTTCACCCATATGCAATGAATAATACTATTTCTATGATAATATGCCATGAAACCACCAGTCATGGTAGTGACAATGGTGAAGAGCACCCAAACTTCTTCTTTGATACCGCTAGTCATGGATTTCCAATTTTCCCAAAATTTTCCTTGCAAAGTTGAGTTCCATCCAAGTCTGTTTTTGCACATGAGGTCGTGTGGCATTGCCTTTCCTTGGGTAGAGGGGCTTGTGTAGCCTATGCCTACGAAAACTAGACCGTGCCTCTTCATTTAAGGTCTACCCATAACTTTTCCTTAAGCTACAACAAGTTAGATGCCTAACTAAGTTCAACACAACCTAGTTCATCCAACAATAGGCATGCATACAACTGCAATTGTAAAACATCCCAACAATACTTAACACTTAACCAATATCAATATGTATCATATTCATAGTAATGCAAGGAAAACCAACATTCAAAAGTCATAAAGATAATACAAAGTACACATGTATAGGTGACACCAAAGGTAGGTGCCTTAAACTTATTATATGAAGAATGTTACAAGTATACAAGGGATTTGAAACCAATTGATTGCGACTCTGTTACATATGTACAAAGAACCTAAGACAAAGAGAATTCTACCTACTTCTTAAAAAACTTGTACAATCGAATCCCTAAAGAAACTGTAGGCCTATCTCCTACAAGTAATGTATTATTCTCCATCTCACTCAGCCAGTGCCAATTCATCACACTGTGACCAACCTTAAACTTGACACAACCACATAACTCCCTACACTCCTTGTGAATTCCCTTTCAAGTGTTGCTTATGAATTTTCACTTTGAGGTGTTCTCCTTTTCTATGGGGCTTACCATGCACTTACATTCCCCTTCATTCCAAGGTAGACCCAACCACATAAATGACTTGCTTCCCTTGGTGATTTGTTTGTCAATCATCCACATCCAACAAGTGTAGCTAAGTCTTCCCAAGTTGTCCCAAGTGTGCTTCATTTTTCTATGCAATTCACCCCAATTCATCTTAGTTTGTTCACTTGAATCATGTCGGTTCATTTTCTTAACTTGTCTCAGTCATCGCTGTATGCATGACTGTGCCGAAACTGTCCAAGTCAGTTCGGATATGCCCAAGTGTGCCCAACAATGTGACCAAGTGCATCTGATGGATTCTTCTTAGATGGTGTATGCCCAACAAATGTGTCCCATGGTTCTGGTCTACAACTACTTGTGCTTGAAGTAACTTCGACTTTGCATTGCAACCCCCAAGTGTGAACCTCCCAACTATGTTGGTTAGTATATAGTCTAGGCATCCAAGTCATTCAAGCTCTCTAAGCCACTCTTTCCATCATACAAAGTGCATGTTTGTGGACAAGGATGATTGTAGCAACCTTTCTTACCTTTTCTAGCCATGTTCTCTTCGAATCTTCTCTTGGTGTGTCCAACTAGTGCAAGTTTCCATTGTCTATGGTGTGTCTTGTTTAAGAGCAGGGGAACCTAATTTGTTCATGGTGCATATTTCCAACAAGCCAAGGCACCCAAAATCAACTTGTCTAAGGAATCAACCTTTTGTCATGCCTGACCATGTCGGTCATTGACCACCAAGGTGATTTTTCTACGAAGGATTCTAAAAATACTGAAGGTGATGCCTTACAATGTGTCAATGTAAAAAATTGTTATGAAAATACACTTTATAAATTTAATTTATTATTTTTAAAAGAGATGTTTTGTGATATTTGATTGAATTTATTTTTCTTGACATTGGATCTCATATGCGATTGGAAATGTTGACACTTCAAAATGACGACAATGATGACTATGGTTTTTTAGAAAGGGAAAATCATATGTTTGAAAGATTTGTAAATGTTAAGAATAAGAAAATCCTTTGAGAGAAATAATAAACCAACAACAATAAAACACATAAATCATGTACACATCATTGACACATGATTTACCCTGGAAAATCCTTACGGAAAAACTAGCCAAAGGTAAGCCAAAGGTAAGTGAGCCTTCACCCCTCACCTCAAGGCCCAATTAAAATGGAGTATCCTAAAAAATCCTTCATTACATGCAATCCAAAGACACAATACCATGGGCCCAAAAACCACCATTGTTGACCTAAAACAAATTTAACTTATTGACTCTTTCACCAAGTCAAATTCAACCCAACAATCCCCCATTTAAACTTGACTTGGGGTAATTATCCTACACCCCTCAAAGTTTATAACTAGGGTATTCTAGATCCGGCATTCCCCCCCAACCAAATCTTACAGTAGTATGCCCATTTACATGTAGATAATCAGGATCCGACATATGTCCCCTAGTGACTAGGTCTTATAGTAGTATTCCCATTTACATGTAATTGCCCATGATAATAACAATAATATTGATTTATTTAATGTTAATATTACCTTCAAGACTCATCATGTCCATTGCTTCTTTCAATGACAATTACAAATTCCACCATCCTCTAGCCTTGCCATTACTTTGACCTCCATTCACCATGATTTGGGTTGATATCTAGTTTTGTTCATGTGTTTGGCCTCCTTTTGTGGAGTTTATAAGCCAACTTTGATACCAATTGTTAGGAATAAGGAAAGTGTGTGAGAGAAATAATAAACCAACAACAACAAAACACATAAATCATAGGTGCATCATTCACACATGGTTTATCTTGGAAAACCTTTATCGGAAAAACCATCCAAAAATATATTTATTCCCTTGACAAAATCTGGTCAAGCGATTCAAGTGAGCCTTCACCCCTCACTTTTAGGCCCAATTACAATGGAGTATCCTAAACCCTTTTTTTTTCCAAAGGAAAAAACAGTTTCGATGATATTCATTAGAATCAAAAGAAACTTTCTAGTATAAAAATAGACAGTTGGAGAAAATAGCCATGACTATTGTTGTCAAAGTGTCTTCTATCTGTTTGAAAAAACATCACCTATAGACATATACTAGGACGAATTCACCTTGACTATAACATGATATCTTAGAAGACTACAAAGTCTAGAGAATACACGACCAAAAAATTGTTTACATATACTACAAAAGGGATAGGACCAATTCATGTGCTTTGTTATCACCATAACAATTATATTTGAGATATGAGTTTCAATTTTAGCAGAGGACTAAAGCAATGTGGAGACATAGCGTGATTTAGAAGTCCGAGACATATATGGCGACAGGTGGAAAAATATAGCAGAAGCGTGAAGGAAGTAGTCCTACGGACCGTTGATCTTATAGTAGCCCGAATCAACGGTTGAGGCCCATATCAGGCGTTGAACTAGCATAGAAATTAATTGTGCGAAGGCGGACTGGGGAAAACCACAATGGTTTTAGTAGTGGACGTGTGGTGCTCGTTGAAGTATATCGGGGCGAAAAGCAGTTTTCCTGAAACCATTTTTCTCGCAGCCCCGATATCACATGGTCTAATGTGGCAAATCAACAACTCGTGGGGCGGGGTGAAGGCTACTCAAAATCACCTCGCGCCACTCATTCGGTAATTCACGACCGTATGATGTCAGGTGAACGCCGTCGGATAACAAAATCAAAATCTAATCATTTGAAATGGATTAGCTGAGCGTGGTAAAACAACGTACCTACAAGTGATCCTGTCAGTGATTCATGATTGGAACTCTATAACTACTGATTCTCAAGTATGGAGGCATCATCTCATCCATAAGCAAAGTAATATCCAATTTGATCGACTCTCTAATTTATGCAGGAACATCTTGGTGTCCACGAAATTGGGATACATGGACAAAGCCAATCAAGCCATATCCAGTGAAACAGGTCATTCAAGTAACATGGTAGGTTTATCTACGAGCAAGAAGGAAAGGGCAATTTCATGTATATTAGAAACTAAATTCCATATGGAACCTGCTACAGACCTAGGATTAGAATTCAGGCTAAATCCTATCACGAGGGACCTAATCATCAACAGGTGAGCTGTAAAAAAGAAACAGAGCAAACGACAGAAGACATAAACCATAGTCGAAACGACTGAAAGCGTTGGGGAGAATCAACCGGTCTGGTTGGACACTCTAAAGGAGGAAATCACCAAGCTGAAATGAATTCTCAGGTGGGAATAAGTACATCCAAGAAAATTTTGGACAGATGGCGGTCTAAGAAAGGGGGCCCAGATATGACAGACCTGTTCCTAATAGTCCCTTTAAAATATGATAACTGTTATTATAAATCATATGTTTTTGGTAAATTAACTCTATTTTTAGAATTATGGGGAAGTGTGAACATTTTGAATTCCATGAGAAATTCCTCTATATATATTGTCTCGAGGATATAGAAAGCTATGGAGAAAAGGGGAGCTTGCCTTCTGTGCAGGAAGACTTTGTAAACTTTAGGGCTTGAATGAATATATAACTGCAAAAGCATATTTTAGATTGTTTATAAAAAGATTCTAACTGGCGGTGATACGAGTCTTGTGTTCTTTCATAGTATGTGATTCCTGTAATCTTTTCATTTACAATTTCATCTATCTAAATTGGAGAAATAAAGGCCCAGAATTCATCATTTGATGCTCTTGGTTTAAGCAATTTAGACTGTGTGTGTTTCTTCCTAGCTTATTCAGAATTCATTTTCGAAATTCTCTGATGAAGTTATATGTTTCCTTTTCCTCTGACGCCATGCAAGTTTTCAGAATTAAACTCAAAATCATCGCCTCATTTATCCTTTTCCTATTGATATTTTTTGTGTTCTGACAATGCATTGTTCATTCCAGACTCCATAGCCCAAATGTTGTCTCCGTTTCTTCACTTATTTTATAAAACCCCCCAAAACAGACCAAATCTAGCCACCAATTGCCATAGATATATCAAGTGACATGAGAGATCCTTCTCTGAGTTGATTAGACTAGTGCCTTAGCAATAAATCTGGTTGAAATAGTTACCTCTGTCATTTGTCTATCAGTCGGACAAAATTTACAGAGTGCTAACATTTTGGCGACTGTACTTGGGAGGAAATTGAAATTTTTTATTTGGGAAAGAACGACATGGTTGAGTTCTTAGGTCTAAGAGCAACAGACACTTAGGTACATATTGACTGTATTCCTACTCTTGCAACTCCATATATCAAAAAATCAGTTTGAAGGTGATTCCACTGGTAGAAGAATCCAAAAATTCAAATCTTCAAAGGTGACTCCACTCTCAATGCAAAATCCAAAGCCCAAAACATTATTGGTGACTTCACTCAAATTTCAAATGCAGTTCAGAGACTCCACTGGAAGATGAGATACCTTGACATAGGTATGAAAAGGCATCATGGAAGAAAACATGTACTTAAAATGGGATCTCCTCCAAAGCATTTTACTATTTGTTATAAGTTACCCTTGCTCCTTCCTTGAACATGCCAAACAAATTTTTCTTTACTTACTACATTCCAATGATAATCATGGGAATCTTGCAATTGTATATCCTCCTCTTAAAGTTGTATATGCATATCCTCACTGTATCATTGATTTTGATAAACAAAAATTCCATCTGGGCCCTGTGATGACTATAACCAACTTGATGAGCCTCATGAAACCAAAGCTGATATTTCACCTCTTGTACTTGATCCAACATCCTCTAAGACTCAACATAGATACATACCCTTAAAATTACCTCAAGTCCTTCATGATTTTCCTCCTGAGCACTATAAATACCTACCTGTGTTTGATGGGGAACCTGATGTCATCTCAGCTGAAAAACACATCCAAGGGTTTGAGCATTTTATAGATTTGTTTGAGATTGAGCATGATGATGTTTGTATGAGGGCCTTCTCTCAATTCTTGAAAGGGGACACCAAAGACTAGTTTAGACATTTGCAACTAGATACAATTACCTCATGGGAGGAATTGAAGAATGTTTTTTTTAAGTTTTGGGGCAAGAAGAAATATTTGGAGTTACTACTTGCAGAGTTATATGCCTTGGAATGGAAAAACAATGAAACTATGTCTATATTCAGTAGAAGGTTTTCCGGTATTTACTACAAATTGCCTGAAGATATTCAACCCACTGAAGCAGCTTCCATGCTCCATTATACAACAACTCTTCATCCAAATTTGTCTTTCCTCCTGATGGAAAGAAGACCTAAGTCCTTACAACAAATGTTTAATGATGCTCAGGATATTCAATACAACATCCAGGCATGTAAACATATCCAAAATGAGGGGTTGGATGCTCAAGAACATGAAAGTGAATATGAACAGAAAATAGTTGATTGGAATCTTGAGCATAGAATTGACAATATCATGGGTCCTCTTGAAGTTTCAAATGCTTATGATTGTGATAAAGATTATATTCCACTTGTTGAAAGAAGAGGTGTTGTTTTATCTTCTGATCCATCCCATGATAAGTAGGGGGCTGACTATTTTATATATTCTTTTGTAGACAGTCAAGAGGAGGAGTTTGCAAACTAGTTTGTTGAAGAAGAGATTGATGTTCTAAGTTTGTTCTTGTTAGACGACATTGCATATGATGTTGATTTTCCTTTATATGAAAAATACGAGGATGATCGTGATGTTGAAGACTTTCCTTTTTAGAAGTACAATGAGGAGCAAAGTATTAGATCAACTAAAGGGAATTCTCTACCCTTGTGCTTTGCTACATTCAAATTGTTGAAAGGGAATTCTCAGATCATTCTTGAGGAAAACGAATTTGTGTTGATGCAAAGTCACACAAAACCAACGAAACAGATTGACAAGATATTGGAGCACTCTTCTCAAACGCTTGATGACCCTATTCTTTGTTTTGAGGAAGATCTTGTCAATTCAGGAATACAGTCATTGGTCGAAGACAAAGCTGAAAGTGAGAATGTCTAGAAATCTAAAGAGATGGAACCTATGATGATACTGGAAAAGATGAAGAAGGTTTCAAATCAGGTAACAAAACTTTTCCATTGTGTTTTCTCTCATTCGAACTATTGAAACAAAATGTTTGTAGCGTTTCAAATTAGAAAACATCCAAGCATGGCGTTGAAAGTGAAGAAAGCAGTGGACTTACAGATAAAAACTATCTTCCCTTATGTTTTTCTTCCTTTGAATGGTTAAGAGAAAATCATGAGATTTTAGAAAAAATAGGGATTTCTGACTATACTCACAGTAGCAATGTTTTACATGAAAAGGTTTTCATCATTGAAGAACACCAACTACACTCACATGCATTAAACGATCATTACTTGCAAGGGTATTTAAATTCAAAATTCCAATCTATTCTTAATCATCAGATTCAAGAAGAAGTCAATCAAGGAATTTTTGTCGAAGGTCTTTTCCTTTCTCCTAGAACTAATGCATATGTTCAACAATATTACCAGTAAGACAAGGTATTTCAAGTATGCCTTTCTTCCCCTGAAAATGACATAGTGATCCTATTTTTGAACAGCCTAGATATGGATGAAGAGTTTGAAATTTCACCTATGAAAACTCCGAACAAGGAGGAAACCCTTGTGGAAGAAGCTTGCTCTTCTATCTTGATTCCTGAAAATGAATCATTCTTCCATATCATTCATGATCCCAAGACACATTATGTGGAAAAGTTTTACAATCAAAATCTACCTATAATAGTGGATTACAACGAATCAATGTATGTACAAGATATGAATCTTTTTACACTAGATGATGTTCTCCAACCATGGTTTCCTTATGACTCATAAAATCCCTATTACCAGACTTCTCAACAACTCTGTTAGTTTTTTAGAAGTCAACAAGTTGAATCACCTGAAAACATAAATGAAGTGGAAGGAGTGAAACATGATGATTGTTTTACACATATTTTAGAAGATCCATTTGCAATTCTTTAGAGGAAATGAATAGTCCAAATGTTTTTAATTTTTTGAGATTTGGATTTATGGATGAATTTTCAAATGAATTATGAGTTAGCAGTATTTGGAGCAAGCTTGTGCAAAGTAAACAAATAGTGGATAAAATGCTTGCATGGTTGCATTGGCATTTTGATTTCACTTGATTGGCAGTTCATTTAAGTAGTTAGAGTAGATAGGCGTGTGCGAATAAGCTTGTTGGTCAAGCAATTTTTTTTAGTTTGGATTCCCAATAGTATGTACAATCATATTTTAGCGGTGTATTATGTGTTCCGTATACAGTTTGCAAAGTTTGGTTTTAATATTTGACATTCAGTCTCCAAGACGTAATATAATACACACACATGTTTTGAAAGCGGCCCAACGAAGAAGGCACTGGGCCTACAGTTCTTTGCTACCTCACAGGAAGGATAACATCCCCAGTTAGAGCCTATGTTATCACCATAATAATTATACTCGAGATCTGAGTTTAAAATTTAGTAGAGGACTAAAGCGATGTGGAGACATAACGCGATTTGGAAGTCCGGGACATATATGGCGGTAGGTGGACAAATATAGCGGAAGCGCGAAGGAAGTATTCCTACGGATCGTTGATCTTATAGTAGCTCAGATCAATGGTTGAGGCCCATATCGGGCGATGAACTAGCACAAAACTTGATTGTGTGAAGGCGGACTGGGGAAAACCACGATGGTTTTAGTAGTGGACGCATGACACTCGTTGAAGTATATTGGGGCAAAAAAGAGTTTGACTGAAACCATTTTTTCCACAACCCCGATATCACGTGGTCTAATGTGGAAAATCAACAATTCGTGGGGAGGGTGAAGGCTACTCAAAATCACCTCACGTCACTCGTTCAGTACTTCACGACCATATGATGTCAGGTGAACACTGTCGGATAACAAACTCAAAATATAATCATTTGAAATGGATTGGCTAAGCATGGTAAAACAACGTACTTGTAGGTGATCCTGTCAGTGATTAATGATTGGAACTCTATAACTACTGATTCTCAAGTATGGAGGCATCATCTCATCCATAAGAGAAGTAATATCCAATTTGATCGACTCTCTAATTTCTGTAGGAACATCTTGGTGTCCACAGAATTGAGATACATGGACAAAGCCAATCAAGCCATATCTGGTGAAACATGTCATTCAAGTAAATGGAAGGTTTATCTACGAGCAAGAAGGAAAGGGAAATTGCATGTATATTAGAAACTAAATTCCATACGGAACCTGCTACAGACCCAGGATTAGAAGTTAGGATAAATCCCATCATGAGGGACCTAATCATCAATAGGTGAGATATAAAAAATAAACGGAGCAAATGACAGAAGACAGAAACCATAGTCGAAACGACTGAAAGCGTTGGGGAGAATCAACCAGTCTGGTTGGACACTCTAAAGGAGGAAATCATCAAGCTGAAATGAATTCTCAGGTGGGAATAACTACATCCCAACAAATTTTGGACAGATGGCGGTCTAAGAAAGGGGGCCCAGATATGACAGACCTGTTCCTAACGGTCCCTTTAAAATAGGATAATTGTTATCATAAATTATTCCTTTTTGTAAATTAACTCTATTTTTAGAATTATGGGGAAGTCTAAACATTTTGAATTCCACAAGAAATTCCTCTCTATATATATTATCTCGAGGATATAGAAATCTATGGGGAAAAGGGGAGCCTTCCCTCTGTGCAGGAAGACTTTGTAAACTTTGGGGCTTGAATGAATATATAACTGCAAAAGCAGATTTCAGATTGTTTATAAAAATATTCTAACTGGCGGTGATATGAGTCTTGTGTTCTTTCATAGTATGTGATTCCTGTAATATTTTCATTTACACTTTCATCTATCTAAATTGGAGAAATAAAGGCCTAGAATTCATCATTTGATGCTCTTGGTTTAAGCAATTTAGACTGTGTGTTTCTTCCTAGCTTATTCAGAATTCATTTTCGAAATGATCTAATGAAGTTATATGTTTCCTTTTCCTCTAACGCTATGCAAGTTTTTAGATATAAACTCAAACTCATCGCCTCATTTATCCTTTTCCTATTGATATTTTTTGTGTTCTGACAATGCATTGTTCATTCCAGACTCCATAGCCCAAATGTTATCTTCGTTTCTTCACTTATTTTATAAAACCCCCCCAAAAAGACCAAATCTAGCCACCGATTTCCATAGATATATCAAGTGACACGAGATATCCCTCTCCAAGTTGAGCAGACTAGCGCCTCAACTCTAAAGCTGGTTGAAACAGTTAGTTTTGTCGTTTTTCTATCAGCTGGACAAAATTTAGAGAGTGTTAACATTTTGGCGACCGTACTGGGGAAGAATTTGAAAACATTTATCTGGGAAAAAACGACATGGTTGAGTTCTGAGGTCTGAGAGCAGCAGACACTTAGGCACATATTGGCTATATTCCTGCTCTTGCGACTCCACATATCAAAAAATCAGTTTGAAGTTGATTCCACTGGTAGAAGAATCCAGAAATTCAAATCTTCAAAGGCGACTCCACTCTCAATGCAGAATCCAGATCCCAAAATGTTATTGGCGAATTCACTCAAATTTCAAATGCAGTTCAGAGACTCCACTGGAAGATAGGATACCTTGACATATGTATGAAAAGGCATCATGGAAGAAAACAGGTACTTAAAATGGGATCTCCTCCAAAGCAATTTACTATTTGTTATAAGTTACCCCTACTCCTTCCCTGAACATGCCAAACAAATTTTTCTTTACCTACTACATTCCAACGATGATCATGGGAATCTTTCAATTGTATATCCTCCTCTTAAAGTTGTACATGCATATCCTCACTGTATCACTGATTTTGATAAAACAATTCCATCTAGGCCATGTGATGACCATAAACAACTTGATGAGCCTCATGAAACCAAAGTTGATATTTCACCTCTTGTACTTGATCCAACATCCTCCAAGACTCAACACAGATACATACCCTTAAAATTACTTCAAGTCCTTCATGATTCCCCCCCTGAGCACTATAAATACCTACCTTTGTTTGATGGGAAACCTGATGTCATCTCAGTGGAAAAACACATCCAAGGGTTTGAGCATTTTATAGATTTGTTTGAGATTGAGCATGATGATGTTTGTATGATGGCCTTCTCTCAATCCTTGAAAGGGGAGACCAAAGACTGGTTTAGACATTTGTAGCTAGATACAATTAGCTCATGGGAGGAATTGAAGAAAGTTTTTTTTAAGTTTTGGGGCAAGAAGAAATATTTGGAGCTACAACTTGAAGAGCTCTATGCCTTGGAATGGTAGAGCAATGAAACTATCTCTATATTCAGTAGAAGGTTTTCCAGTATTTACTACAAATTTCTTGAGGATATTCAATCCACTGAAGCTACTGGCATGCTCCATTATACAACAACTCTTCATCCAGATTTGTCTTTCCTCCTGATGGAAAGAAGACCTAAGTCCTTACAGCAAATGTTTAATGATGCTCAGGATATTCAACACAACATCTAGGCATGTAAACAAATCCAAAATCAAGGGTTGGATGCTCAAGAACATGAAAGTGAATATGAACAGAAAATAGTTGATTGGAATATTGAGCATAGAATTGACAATATCATGGGTCCTCTTGAAGTTTCAAATTCTTATGATTGTGCTAAAAATTATATTCCACTTGTTGAAACAAGAGATGTTGTTTTATCTTTTGATCCATCCCATGATAAGCTGGGGCTGATTATTTTATATATTCTTTTGTAGATAGTCAAGAGGAGGAGTTTGCAAACCAGTTTGTTGAAGAACAGATTGATGTTCTAAGTCTGTTCTTGTTAGACGATGTTGCATATGATGTTGATTTGTTTGTATATGAAAAATACGAAGATGATCATGATGTTGAAGACTTTCCTTTTTAGTAGTACAATGAGGAGCAAAGTATTAGATCAGATGAAGAGAATTCTCTACCCTTGTGCTTTGCTACATTCAAATTGTTGAAAGAGAATTCTCAGATCATTGTTGAGGAAAATGAATTTTTGTTGATGCAAAGTCACACCAAACCAATGAAACAGATTGACAAGTTATTGGAGCACTCTTCTCAGACGCTTGATGACCATATTCTTTGTTTTGAGGAAGATCTTGTCAATTCAGGAATACAATAATTGGTGGAAGACAAAGCTGAAAGTGATCCTGTCCAGAAATCCAAAGAGATGGAAAAATGTACCTATGATGATACTGGAAAAAATGAAGAAGGTTTCGAATCAGGTAACAAAACCTTGCCATTGTGTTTTCACTCATTTGAACTATTAAAACAACATGTTTTTAGCGTTTCAAATCATAAAACATCCAAGCATGGCATTGAAAGTGAAGAAAGAAGTGGGATTACAGATAAAAACTCTCTCCCCTTATGTTTTTCTTCCTTTGAATGGTTAAGAGAAAATCATGAGATTTCAGAAAAAATAGGGAGTTCTGACTATACTCACAATAGCATTGTTTTACATGAAAAGATTGTCATCATTGAAGAACACCAACTACACTCACATGCATTAAACGATCATTACTTGCAAGGGTATTTCAATTCAAAATTCCAATCTGTGCTTAATCATCAGATTCAAGAAGAAGTCGATCAAGGAATTTTTGTCGAAGGTATTTTCCTTTCTCCTAGAACTAATGCAGATGTTCAACAATATTACCAGCAAGACAAGGTATTTCAAGTATGCCTTTCTTCCCCTGAAAATGACATAGTGATCCTATTTCTGAACAACCTAGATATGGATGAAGAATTTGAAATTTCACCTATGAAAACTCCGAACAAGGAGGAAACCCTTGTGGAAGAAGCTTTCTCTTCTATCTTGATTCCTAAAAATGAATCATTCTTCCATATGATTCATGATCCCAAGACACATTATGTGGAAAAATTTTACAATCAGAATCTACCTATAATAGTGGATTACAACGAATCAATGTATGTACCATATATGAATCTTTTTACACCAGATGATGTTCTCCAACCATGGTTGCCTTATGACTCAGAAAATCCCTACTACCAAAATTCTCAACAACTCTATCAGTTTTTTAGAATTCAACAAGTTGAATCACCTGAAAACAAAAATGTAGTGGAAGCAGTGAAACATGATGATTGTTTTACACATATTTTAGAATATCCATTTGCAATCCTATTGGAGGAAATGAACAATCTAAATGTTTTTAATTTTTTGAGATTTTGATTTATGGATGAATTTTCGAATGAATTACCAGTTAGTAGGATTTGGAGCAAGCTTGTGCAAAGTAAACCGACAATGGATAAAATTCTTACATGGTTTCATTGGAATTTTGATTTCACTTGATTGGCAGTTCATTTAAGTAGTTAGAGTAGATAGGCGTGTGCGAATATGCTTGTTGGTCAAGCAATTTTTTTTAGTTTGGATTCCCAGTAGAGTGTACAATCATATTTTAGTGGTGTATTAAGTGTTCCGTATACAGTTTGCAAAGTCTGGTTTTAAGATTTGGTGTTCAGTCTCCAAGACGTAACATAATACACACACATGTTTTGAAAGTGGCCCAACAAAGAAGGCACTGGTTCTACAGTTCTTTGCTACCTCACAGGTAGGATAGCATCCCCAGTTAGAGCCTATGTTATCACCATAACAATTATACTTGAGATCTAAGTTTCAAATTTAGCAGAGGACTAAAGCGATGTGGAGACATAGCGCGATTTGGAAGTTCGGGACATATATGGCGGCAGGTGGACAAATATAGCGGAAGCGCGAAGGAAGCAGTCCTATGGACTGTTGATCTTATAGTAGCCTGGATTAGCGGTTGAGGGCCATATCAGGCGATGAACTAGCACATAACTTAATTGTGCGAAGGTGGATCGGGGAAAACCATGATGGTTTTAGTAGTGGACGCGTGGTGCTCGTTGAAGTATATCCGGGTGAAAAATAGTTTTCCTGAAACCGTTTTTCCCGCAACCCTGATATCACGTGGTCTAATGTGGAAAATCAACAACTCGTGGGGGGGTGACGACTAGTCAAAATCACCTCGCGTCACTCGTTTGGTACTTCACAACCGTATGATGTCAGGTGAAAATCACTAGATAACAAACTAAAAAGCTAATCATTTGAATTGGATTGGTCGAGCATGGTAAACCAACGTACCTGCAAGTGATCCTGTCAATGATTCATGATTGGAACTCTATAACTACTGATTCTCAATTATGGAGGCATCATCTCATCCATCAGCGAAGTAATCTCAAATTTGATCGACTCTCTGATTTCTGTAGGAACATCTTAGTGTCCATGGAATTGGGATATATGGACAAAGACAATCAAGCCATATCCAGTGAAACAGATCATTCAAGTAACATGGCAGGTTTATCTACGAGCAAGAAGGAAAGGGAAATTGCACATATATTAACAACTAAATTCCATATGGAACCTGCTACATACCCAGGATTATAAGTCAGGCTAAATCCCATCATGAGGGACCTTATCATCAACAGGCGAGCTGTAAAAAGGAAATAGAGCAAATGACAAAAGACAGAAATCATAGCCGAAACAACTGAAAGCGTTGGGAAGAATCAATTGGTCTGGTTGGACACTCTAAAGGAGGAAATCACCAAGATGAAATGAATTCTCATGTGGGAATAAGTACATCCCAACAAATTTTGGACAGATGACAGCCGAAGAAAGGGGGCCCAGAGATGACAGACCTGTTCCTAATGGTCCCTTTAAAATAGGATAACTATTATTATAAATCATTCCTTTTGGTAACTTATCTCTATTTTTAGAATTATGGGGAAGTCTGAATGTTTTGAATTCCACGAGAAATTCCTCTCTATATATATTATCTCAAGGATATAGAAAGCTATGGAGAAAAGGGGAGCATACCCTCTGTGTAGGAAGACTTTGTAAACTTTGGGGCTTGAATGAATATATAACTGCAAAAGTAGATTTCATATTGTTTATGAAAAGATTCTAACTGGCGGTGATATGAGTCTTGTGTTCTTTCATAGTATGTGATTCTTGTAATCTTTTATTTCATCTATCTAAATTGGAGAAATAAAGGCCCAGAATTCATCATTTGATGCTCTTGGTTTAAGAAATTTAGACTGTCTGTGTTTCTTCCTAGCTTATTCATAATTCATTTTCAAACTGCTCTAATGAAGTTATATGTTTCATTTTCCTTCGACGCCATGCAAGTTTTTAGATATAAACTCAAATTTATCACCTCATTTAGCCTTTTCCTCTTGATAGTGTTTGTGTTTTGACAATGAATTGTTCATTCTAGACTCCATAGCCCAACTGTTATCTTTGTTTCTTCACTTATTTTATAAAACCCCCCAAAACAGACCAAATCTAGCCATCGATTGCCATAGATATATCAAGTGACATGAGAGAGCCCTCTCTGATTTGAGAAGGATAGTGCCTCAACTCCAAAGCTAGTCGAAACAATTACCTCTGTCATTTGTCTATTAGCCAGACAAATTTACAGAGTGCTAACATGCTCAAAAAACATTGGAGCCAACATTGAGTACAAAGCCACCAAGAAATTGTTCATAAAACATTTTAACATCTTCCCAACCTTCTTATCCGAAGCAAATTTAGAAAGATTATCTGCCACGGTGTTGAAAGACATGTGTATATGTAAGAATTGAATCAAATTGAAAGCTTCTTTGAGCTCCAAATACTTTCTCTTCCAACACTGTAATGAGAGAACATTCAAGGAAGAAATACCAACAAACCAGTCCAGGACGACCTTTGAGTCACCAACAACCATCAAGTCTAAAATATGAAACCTGAGTGAGAAAAAAAGAAAACCCCATAAACTAACTAACTCTACTTTGATATTAGTGCATGTACCAATCGCCAGATGGGCCTTCAAGAAATGAAAATTACTCAGTTTTAAGTGTAACACCTTGTTTCCCCCAACTTGTAAATATAACTGGATTGGCCAAGAACCATGGAAAACTCATAAATGTGAATATGTGATGTAAATGGACCTACAGGAAGAGGTCAATGAATGTGAATAACATTTTGAATCATTGCGACTTCTGAGAGGGGATGTGTAGAAAAGAGACCACGATGGCGGTGGAAGGCACCTGAGAAGGTGGCGTTAACTTCCACCGAGAATTAAATACCGTATTTGGACTCCACTGGCCCGGAGAACCAAAAGCGGCTCGCTGGCCCTGAAAATTAATGGCTTGCAGACTGGTAGGTGGATGGATTGATGAGGGATGGGATGGTGAACCACCAATCCGTAGAGCCGTCAGGCCTGATCAGTGCGATGGAAATTGCGCCACACGCAACCTCGCGAGAGGATAAGGCGTATGGCAGAGGCGATTGAGAAAGGGGCAGACGCGAGGGGAACTCTGGAATTTTTTTTACGCAGAGTGAGTGATAGGAGGGAGGAAGGATTGCAACCTTCACTCCTGGTCACTGGCAGACAGAGAGACGCATATCTCAGAACATCGTGGTCTCAGCTCGGGGGTGGCTAGTGGTAAATCCGTTGGGAGTCGCTGAGCCTACGGTTGGGTGGAAACGAGCACCCCTCTCAGCAGTTGCACCCATTTCTGAAATCAATTCTGATAAGTGTTTTGTTTACATTTTGCCTCTTAAAATTAATAGAATGATACATATATGTATATGCTCATAGACCTGTGAAATTGTGAACTATTTCAGTGTAAGAATGTCTATGCAGTGTTTTGATAATAATTTATAGACATATGCTCATAACAGAGGAAGCCATGCATGATTTAAGTGGATAAATGAATCTAATTATAGGTTGAATTAAGTTAGGCTTTCAGCCCATTCTCGAAAAGTTGCTTTCCCTTACCCGTCTCCAGGGATGCCTGGTATCGATCTCTTCACAGAGATTTCCTCCCTAGAAAGGTTCACCAAGAACCCAGAAAAAGGACTTGAGTGAGCAAGTTTTAATAACCATGTACAGGGAGGAATGACCCCCTTAAGGTTCCAAGGTAGTAGCGTAGGGATGAGTAACAGATCGACGGATGAGATCCTGTCGGAATACCCATGGTCATTCATGACCATCAGATTGACGGAAGTAGTAAGAGCATCATACCTCTTGCTTCGTTTCCACCCATCTTCGTGAATAGCGAGGAAATCGGGATCATAGGTTCCCTAAGGTCCATGAGAACATTTGGACCGTTGATCTTTCCACATCCATGAAGTAGTGGAAGAGTGTGCATGGTGGAATAGATCTGAGTCGTCAGATCTTGAGTAGAAACCCGTCAACCGTTGGATCGGGAGAAGGTGCACGGGGGTTAAGCCTCAGGAGGAGCGTAGAGAAGGAGAAGTGATCTGAGCCGTCAGATAAGAAGCAGAGATCCCGTCAGCTGTCAGATCCGCGGAAGCTGCACGAGGTTTAGTCATCGGGATATTGGCCATCGGGAAATCGGAGTTCTCGAGGTCATGAGAATCGGGGCTTCGAAAGTCTTGAAATCTCGAGAGTTATTCTGAGCCGTCCATCTGGATAGGACGCGTGTCGGAGATCCAGAGCGAGTTGGCATAGTGGCCATCGGAAAATTGGAGTTCTCGAGGTCATGAGAACCGGGGCTTCGAAAGTCTTGAAATCCTAAGAGTTAATCTAAGCCGTCCATCTGGATAGGACACGTGTCGGAGATCCAGAGCGAGTCGACATAGTGGCCATCGGAAAATCAGAGTTCTCGAGGTCATGAGAACCGGTGCTTCGAAAGTCTCAAAATCCCGAGAGTTAATCTGAGCCGTCCATATGGATAGGACGCGTGTCGGAGATCCAGAGCGAGTTGGCATAGTGGCCATCAGAAAATAGGAGTTCTCAAGGAAAAGAGAACCGAGACATCGAAAGTCTCGAAATCCCGGAGGAATCGGGACCATCCATCTGGAAGGATGTGTGGAAAAGGATCAAGCGCCGTCGACACTTTGGCCATCGGGAAATCGAAGTTCTCGAGGTCATGAGAACTGGGGCTTCGAAAGTATTGAAATCATGAGAGTTAATCTGAGCCGTCCATCTGGAAGGACGCGTGGCAAAGGATCGGGTGCCATCGACACTTTGTTCATCAGGAAATCGAGAATCCCGTAGACAAGTGATTTGTGCACTTTGATATCGTGATCCGTGAAAACCCCGATCAGTGGGGGCCAGCTGTCAGCACAGTAGAGAAGGAGGACAGTGGCGTAGTGGAGGCTAGCTGTTAGCGTAATAGAGCATCAATATTTGTATGATCGGGAATCCCTCGGGTGTATGCATTGAGGCATCACAAACCCCGTAGCCCCGACGGGATAAGGTGGTAATCACAGGCGTTGGTCACATGGACCATTGCATAGCCAGAAGGGGCTAGAGCTCAGAAAAGGAGCGCATCGGGGATCGGCATATCACGAGTCCCGTGGACATGCGCAGATTGGCATCGTAAACTCCGTAGCCCCGACGGGGTAAGGTAATAGTTGCGGGTGATGGTCGTATGGACCAGGGGCCTAGCTAGGGAGAGCTAAGGCCAGGGAAGGAGCTCATCACAAATCGGGGATTCGAGAGAACAGGGACTCTCGACAGCGAAAAGTCTGAAACCTCGAATCCCGATATTGAATCATGGATTGGCAGTTCACTAATGCAAGTTTCTGGAGAATTCGCATTTGTGAGAAATTAACCCAAAAAATTTGATTTATGTTAGTGGGTGTGTTACAAAGTGGTATTAGAGCTTGGTTACAACACTCGGCCTGATTGGGCTCATGCACCAGTCACGCATAAACCTCGTACGAAACACTCCTATGAGGAGTAACCCCCCTGACTTAACTATCTTGACCAGGATTAAAAACTTGGAATATGAAAACCCGACTGTGTATGCATGTGAAAGAGTTATGAAATTATGTGAAAATTATAAAATATATTTAACTCTTGACTAATATCCAGCGTTTGTCTTTTCACTCAAGCGGACGATCAACCATGGGAATCTACAAACACAGAGTATGGTGACTCACCAAGAGGTGGGAGAAGACTCCCACAACAGAGACGAGGAGTCTGATGAAAGAAGGGCAGTAAGAACCCCTCCAGACTTAGCTGAGATGGTGAAGAGTCTCATGGCCGAATTGCAAAGCTGCAAGGTCGATAATGAAAGGATGATGAAAGAACAAGAAAAGAAAACCGAAATTAATGCAGTTCTACTGCAGAGCTTATCTGACCTACAACGACAAATGCAACATGAACCTGAGATGCAGAATCATGGTCGTGTCAGTGGCCACACTGAGAGAAGCACATCTAGAAAGGTCCACCCCAGAGGTAAAGGACCAATGCCAGATGATTCCATTGAGAAGGAATCTGGTGATTCCGAAGGCTCTTCCAGCAGCAGGACCAGTTCCTATTCCCAAAAGAAACAAAAGAAGCAAAAGACTTGCAAGAGTCATAAATTTGAGGAATTTAAAAAGGCCAAACCTCCCTCCTTCGACGGCGAGATAAAGAAGGGAGAGGAAGCTGAGGCTTGGCTACTTGGACTAAAGAAATATTTCAGGGTCCATGATTTCTCAGAGAACTTGAAGGCTCGAGTGGCCACTTTCAATCTGAACNTTAAGAATATGAAAGGGGTTCGCGAGGAGGACCTGTCTTGGAAACAATTTGAGAAGTACTTCTGGAAGAAGTATTTGTCGGAAAGGTATTTCGATGAGAAGGCTAAAGAGTTTTATTAACTCAAACTGGGCCAACTTACCATGGAGGAATATGTCAACAAATTCCTTGACTTACTGAGATATGTACCCTACATCAAGGCAGAGAAGGCGAAGGCACAATGCTTCATTAGTGGGCTACCCAAGGAATACCGGAACCGAATTGAATTTGACAATCCAAAGACCCTAGAAGACACTATAAGAAAGGCAACATATTGTCATGAAAAATATGGACATCGGGCATAGTCTTGTGGAGACTGGAAACAAGAGAGTGGCTCAAAATTTCAGAAGAAAGGGAGCAAATCCTCGGGATTGAAAAACTACAAGAAGAACCACAGAATGAACTTTCCAACCCGGAGTGTGCTCCAACAGAACTTTCCCTCAGCGGACGGAAATAAAACTTCTGGACCTATATCAGTAAAGACTGATAACCCAAAGAGAAAACCTTTGGAATGCTGGGATTGCGGAGGAGAGCATCTCCGGAGAGACTGTCCACTCCGACAACAGAACATTCGGAAAATTTATAACATGCAGGAAGCTACCACGGTCAATGATGTGGCAAGGAGTGTGTCGTAGATTTATGCAGCCTTGGATAATAACCAAGTTGACCACCAAGCTTCAGTGGTGGAAATAGAAGGTATGGTTTTCAACCACCTAGTGTCTATTTTGATTGACCCTGGTTCAAATTTGAGTTATATAGCCCCTGGAACTGTTGATAAGTGAAAATTACAACCACAAAAGCAAACTAAACCATGGTTGGTACAGCTAGCCACTGGCACTAAAAGAAAGGTAGTAGAGGCCATACCAGCCTGCCAATTAATGTTGGGTGAATTCCCCACCCAAGCAAACCTTAATGTATTACCCCTGGGATCATACGACCTGTTGATGGGTATGGACTGGCTGGCCTCCCATAAAGCCAAATTGGACTGTTACCATAAAACCTTAGAATGTGTGAGCAAAGAAGGACAAAGGATAACCCTCCAAGGGATCTGAAAACCGGTCTCGGTGAGGCAGATATCAGCCCTGCAAATGAGGAAGTATTGCCGAAAGGGATGTCCCCTATATGCAATACAGGTATTGAAAACAACCGAAGGTGCTGATCCAAGCCCTGATGATCACCCTATCCTAAGAGAATACCGATATGTGTTTCCAGAGGAGATACCGGGTCTACCTCCAAGAAGAGACATTGACTTCTCAATAGAACTTGCACAAGGAACAGTGTCGGTGTCTAGGACACCTTACCGAATGAGCACACCTGAGTTAGTAGAACTCAAGTTACAATTGAAAGAAATGATGGATAAGGGTTATATTTGACCCAGCGTGTCCCCATGGGGAGCACCGATCCTGTTTGTGAAAAAGAAAGATGGCACCCTTAGACTGTGTATAGACTACAGACAACTTAATAAAGTAACCATAAAGAACAAATACCCCTTGCCCAGG
>SNQJ01S0026809.1:0-16512 GCA_010110895.2 Picea sitchensis | reverse complement strand
TACATTATATTCTTCTTCATTCATTGCCTAATCATAGTATTTAGTAATAGTCAGATTTAAGTAAAAGTGCTTATATATGTCTATCAATATCATTCTCTACCTTTTTAAATTAATAGCTAAAGATTCATAACACATTAATGTATTACATTAATACATTAATCAAATACAAACTAATACATAATTAATACATTAATAATATATTATTACATTAATCCTTTAAAGTATTAATTAAGTAATTAATACATGGGTGAGTGCACAAAGTTCATGGTTGAAAAAGTGGTAAGCGGGTCAGCAGGAACGTACATTCTGCACGTGTTCCTAAACCTATAGGTTTGGAAGTGGTTGAATCTCCATGAGGCTTGCCACGTAGTTTTAGTGGAAGGAACGCGTGTGCGCTCCTAAGAACGCGCGTGCATTCTTAAGAATAGGTACGTGTTCCTACTATTAAACATTTTTAAATGACCCTCAACGCAATTTGGGCTTATTGTGCACAAATCACGCTCGTGTTTTTACTCTGATTGATCAAGTAAAGAGGAGCTAGAGAGGAGCAACAAAGGGAGGATGTTGTCACTGTGTCCAGGTATGTTTGATTTATCTTCTTTTTAATCCAATTTAGTCATTTCCAATTTAGTATTTTTCTCCCAAGAATATAAACTAAAAAAATTGTAATTTTGTATTTTAATTAAAAAACCAACCTAATTTATATGCCATGGATTTTAAATTGCAGCATATATAATACAATGGAACCTTGAGACAATTTAAACCGCTCATAATAAAACCAATAAGGTCAAAATCTCAACCCACCAAAACCACCCAATGTAAACACTCAAATTGATGAGGGGTTGGTTATATTAAGAACCCTTGATGAACAATTAAGGGACACTAGAGAACCTAGCAGAGTTTCCTTGGCCACTTCTTTGGACATCATTGTGAAGTCCATTGCACGTGTCCAAGGGAAATCGACCTCTATTTCCGATTATAGGGAAATAATGTATGAGTACTATAACACTGGTTTGGATAGAAACCAAGTCAAAGAACTGAGCATTTCAAAACAACAAATATTGTCCATTTTTAGGGATCCTAGAAATGGACAAGAACTACCATTGACCAAGAAACACATATCCATTGACTGGTGCATCCATCCCCATATTAGTCAAGACTGGATCGATAGGTGGTATATGGTTTTTGATAAACCTCCCTGCAATAACAGGGAGATTCCCTTATATTTTATGAGAAAATTATGGGCTAAGTTTATTTTGGGTAAGCATGTCAACTACTTTGACATTGGTGACTTCCAAGGGGTGGGTCAAGGGTCCGCACAGGGCTGAGAGCATGCCAGGTGAGACCTCGTGTTAGGTCGTCGTCCCCCTAGGCGAAGACCTGACCTCCCTACCCAAAATCCTCCTGTTGTAGAGAGCTTGGAATAGGTACATCTAGTCATTTCACAACACACTATATTTGTTGCACTATCTCGGTAGGAGGTTCCTGCCAGTGACATTGATAGAGGGGCTGGAGTTTCAACATGCACAAGAAAGTAGAGTGAGGAGAGGGAACATGGACATAGTATCCGTCCATGTGAACCTCACAGATGCTCGACCTGGGGAAATACATGCTATGGGTCTATAGAGACAACAACATAGCTTCATGGAGGAGGTTAGTATATTAACCCTCTCTATGTTCTTCATCGTTATATATTTATTTTGTATTTTTCATATTTATATCAATATTTTAATGTATGTTGTTTTGCAGTTGTTATGTTTGAGCAACAATTCCTCTATGCCAATGGATGCATCAATGCTTAGCTCCACCACTGATGCAGCAGTAGAGGCAGCCTGTTCATTGGGTGCACCCCACACACATGTATGTATCACATTTGATAAATTCACCATAGTCATTTATTTGTTTTATGGCATCCTCAAATTTTTAATGTTCTCATGTTTCTATAGGATTTGGGACTAGGCGATGTCAGGGAATGTCCATCTAGGATGGAAAAGTCACTTTCTTAACATGTATCATGTGTAGAGTTAAATATTGTATAATTCTCAAATTGTTTGTGTTTATGTTTTTGAATTTTACTATTTGGTACTAATAGTTCAATTTTATTAATATGTATGTAGGAAGTGGATATATTTTCTAGCTATAGTACTATTGCACTCCCTAGGCACCTGGGTGTTGCTTCTAGGTTACCTTTCTCTAGGCCTAGGGAGATGAAATCACTTGTACATCCTGTGAGGGTCCATCACAACTCCCACCCTCAACATCAATCTTATTGCACACATCCTTAGTGGATTCACATGCAGGGCACCCATCTGTACCACATGTATGCCACCCACCCCCACCACCATTTCCATTGGCCCCATCAATCGATACTACCACAGTAGAGGTTGTATCAGAGCAGGTTGTACAACCTAGTGCTCCATCTTCTAGTGAATCTCCATTGAGGCCTGCAATATCCACGATGAGATAATACATTGATGATAATCTTTTATGTTTCATGAATTTGATTTTATGCATATTTGTTTAATTTTCTAGACTTGATTCTTGTAACTGATGTAGGTTGGAATTATGGAGATATTGGGGTTGCGGAGGAGGGTAACACCCTCATAATTGACAGTAGCATATGCGGTGAGTTGTCTTAGGTTAAATTACAAAGTATCATTTTATATGTCTATTAAATCATTGAGGGAAAAAAATTATAACAATGTTTATTCTTTGCGTAGTCTCTAGAGCGTCGAAGCATGCCCAGGCCTAGAACCTCTTGAGGTGCTTCCTCGAGCAAGAGAAGAAATATAGATTTCCAGGATGCTCCTGAGGGTGGCGAGGGTGGCAGTGTTCAATGATTGACTAACTACTGCCATTTTGTATCTAGGCCACCATATGAATGTTTTTTTTTTATGTTAGGGCACTTGTTTTCTCTTTATATATTGTGCACGACTTGACATTTTGTAAAAAATGTACAATTTAGATGATGTTGAATACACACACACACACACACATTTCATGGCACGTTTTTTTAATGAATCTCATTGTTTTTGCATTTTATGTTGATGAATAGATGAATTTCAAAGTGTTTGAATTCCAATGTGTATGAATTTTATCTGTATTAATACCTTGGTTTTTATCTAAAATGATTATAAATACTTGCGTTACACATTAAGGAAAATCTTATGGTGGAAAATATTGCTAAGTGCCAAATCCATAAGCAATTAATGTTTCTCAAGTAGCATTGCTTTCTAATAAACCATGTATCTCTACATCATTGATGGATTATTCCTTCTAAATTTGTTGCATGAATGTTGTTTATATCCATATTATAACTCACAACCAACAATATGGACTACCTCTTGAATTATCTCCATCTAATTCCAATGACAATCCACACTCAAATAGTGGTCACTTGAAAATATTGAGACCTAAAAAATGAAATATTACAATAATTTATTATAGAAATAAATTTTATCATTTATCTTCTAGATAATTGTAAATCACTTAACAATCTCATCTCAATGTTATGTTAAATTAACCTCCATAAATAGTACTATAATTACTCAATTATGAAGATGACATAAGCTAAAATTTAATTATGCAAGTACACAACATTTGGACAACCCCAACACTTCATATATGCTTATAATATGAAGTACATGCACCTACCAATATATTCTCAAGGGTTTTTAGAAGTCGAGAACTTCAAACCCTAGCGATGGAAATAATAAGATAACACTAGCCAATAACTCACTCCATTAGATATCATCGACAAGGTATCATACACAATGGTAAGTCATTTTTGGAACCTACATTTGTATCCCACACCTGTACAAGATCAACTCCCTCTATCTTCTCAATAAAAAGCACATTAGGTAGCACTAGGGTTTTCAAATGCCACAAAACCCTAACTTCTTCTCTTACAAGAGCTACATGATAAAAGTATTTCTTTTCTCCTCTAGGTATAAGGCCTAGTATTCCTAGTCTTCTTAGGACAAAACCTTGACCCTAGTCTTCCCTTGACATTCCTTTGAGAATCCTAGTTGTCAATTTCTTAGATGATTCAATCCATAATATGACCATTTTCTAGGGCACACACATTATTGTCCTCTTTCTATGAATGACATATATAAAATAATTTGATTTATGTGTAACCCTTCATAAATGCTAAAAAGACTAATCAATGACTCATTCATGCACTCATGTTTGTTTAGATTGTGTAGTGGGTATATGTAAATTTTGTTAAACCCATCAATTATTAATAACATTTATTCAATCTTCCATGATTTCCACTAAACTTTTTGATTTTGACCAATAGAATGAGAGAGTTCACATGGAAACTAGATCTTAGAATGTTTATCATTTTCCACCTACAAATAAAGGTTTCGAGGTTACATTTCATGACACACCATAGAAAGTAATGCTATTCTACCAAAATTCCTTCAGGGAGACTTGAAACCATTATTCTTTTACCTTCACCATCTATGAGAGTTTACTGCACATTCCTACCCAAATTTTGGGTTAGATCACATATGGAGACAAAGGACCCTCCCAAACCCAATCCCACAAACTTTTTGATGCCATTCCATTGCCATGCCATGCCTTCCATGCCATGTCAATGCCATTCCATTGTCATTCCTTTCCAAGCCATTCCATGGCATGCCATTTCCATGCCTTGCCATGCCATGCAATTGCCTTTCCAAGCCATGCCATGCCATACCATACCTTTCCTTTCCATGCATTTTCATGTAATGCCTTGCATTTCCTTGTCATTTCATGCCATTCCTTTCCATGTCATGCCTTTCCTTGAATTTCCATTCCATATGATGCCTTTCCTTGCCATGGAATTCCATGCAATTCTTTCCTTTCAATACCTTGCCATGCCATACCTTGCATTACCTTTCCTTGCCATGCCACACATTTCCTTTCCTTTCCATCCCATGCCATGTCATTTCATTTCATTCCTTTCATTTCCTTGCCTTGTCATTCCATTCCATTCCATGCCTCGCCTTTCCATGCCATGCCTTTCCTTTCCATGCCATTCCATGCCTTACCTTCCATTTCCATGCATTTCCATGCCTTGCCTTGGAATGCCTTTCCTTGCAATGCCTTGCCATGCAATGCCTTGCCATGCCTTTCCTTCCCATTCCATGCCATGCCATGTCATACCTTGCCTTGAAATGCCATGCCATGCCTTTCCTTGCCTTTCCATGCCATGTCATTCCATATCATGCCTTGCATTTCCTTTCCTTTCCATGGCATTCCATGCCATGCATTTCCTTTACATGCCATGACTTTTCATGTCATTCATTTCCTTTCAATGCCATGCCATGCCATGTCATGTCATGTCATGCTTTTCCTTTTCCCTGCCATGCCATGCCATTCCTTTCCTTGTTTTTCTATTCCATGACATGCCATGCCATTCCTTGCCTTTTCATGCCTTTCCTTGCCATGACTTGCCTTTGCATGCCTTTCCTTTCCTTACCTTGGTATGGTATGGTATGGTATGGTATCCTTGGCATGGTATGCATTGCCTTTCCAAGCCATGGTATGGTATGGTATGGTATGCATTGCCTTGCCATGGTATGGTATGGTATGGTATGCATTGCCTTGACATGGTATGGTATTCCTTGCCTTTCCTTGCCATGGTATGGTACAGTATGGTATGGTATGGTATGGTATGCCTTGTCTTGCCTTACCATGGTATGATATGGTATGGTATGGTATGACTTGCATTTCCATGGTATGGTATGGTAATCCTTTCTTTTCCTTTTCAATCCATGTTATGGTATGCCTTGCCTTGCCTTACCATGGTATGGTATGACATGTATTTCCTTCCCTCTCCATGGTATGGTATGGTATGACTTGACTTGCCTTTCCAAGCCATGGTATGGTATGCCTTGCCTTGCCATGGTATGCTATGGTATGGTATGGTAGCTAGGATCACCATTAAACGGGAGACTTAAGGTGAACCCTTTTTGCTTCTTTCCTTCCCTAACTTCTCAAAATAAAGTAGTTGTTCTTTCAATTTTGCGTGCTTTTATTGGAGGGAAGATTTCTATCTTCTCTATACAGTCTTAATATGTTGTGATTTCCACCCAAAATTATAGGGGAAATATCCCATCAAAAAAGTTGGTGAACATATGGGGATTCTCCCAGTTTGGGTTAGTTTTTTTAGGATCCCTTGCTTGTTGCTTGCCTAGTTGTGTTTTCTGTATTTTATGATTTTTTTCACAGAGTTTTTATCCTCTCAGGAATTGTTGTCAAGTCTTGAAGCCCTCTTTCTTGGAGTGGCTTTTTATTTTTTTGAGTTTTCCAAGCCATACACATGTTGTGTCTCTACAACCCACAAACATCCACAATTTTCTCTTATACAACCTATGAATATCTGTGATTTTCACTGCACATAGTCGCGGACCTGTGTTAAAGTGGAGTTTTTAAAAATTTCTCTTTTTATTTATGGGTTTAATGCTTGGTTTGGTCAGTTACCTGGGTTGTCCCAAGTCCCTTTCTGGATTTTCTCTATTGAAATATGAAAGTTTATCATACAGAAAAAGAAAAAGACCTTACTCTTGGTTTCCCAAAATTCTTGGCTTATTTTTAGCTTTCATTTTGAATCGTTTATCCTGCACTCTCTTTTAGAATCTTTTGTTAGTTTTTCTTTGATAGAAAGAAAATTAAAAAAACCCAGTTTTTCTGTTAGTTAGGTCTCTTTATTTCTTTTCATTGTTTTGCATCGTTATTTGAAAAAGAAAAATATATTAACACATGTTTCTTTTTTCTTCTCATCTAGAAAGAATTTCAAAAGAAAAGTAAGAAAGAAATTTCTTTTGTTTTCCTCTTTTGCATTATGAATTAGAAAAATAAAAATTTGCATTCAAAGGTTTGAAGGATTGTTCATGCATTTTCTTTGTTGAAACTCTTTTTCATTTGAAGAATTAGTGTAAAGTTTTCTTTGCCAGTGTTCTTATAAGTTTCATTTTTGTAATATTCTAAAAAAACATCAGTTGCACTTCCATACCCCTTGAGTAAAAACAACCACTAAAATGAATTCTAAACTTAAAATGTACTAGACTTTGTTTCTAGGGTTCACAAATGAGTTTAGGGTTAGGGCCTTGGATTAGGATTAGAGAGATAACTCTCTAAGTCCAGAAAACAAACATAGGATTTTGAGCTAGGGAGAATCTAAAATCCAAATTTCGTATAAGTATATCTAGGAGCCTCCTCTAACAAATGAGGTGAACACGAGTTTGCGTGAAGGAGAGCTGAGGAGATTGCCCCTTCAAAGCTTGAATAAGTTCAGTGGATATATCTTATATTGGGGGTTTTTCTTGAAGTGACACTGACTCATTTGGAATTAGTACTCTACAAATTTTGAAACTCGTTTAAGTTTTCTTGAAGTGATACTGGCTCTCTTGGCGTCAGTCCTCTGGAGCTTTGGACCTAGTTTGAGATTTTCTGAAGTGACACTGGCCCTTTTGTAGACAGCCCTATGAAAGAGATTCAAGATTAGTTACCCTAACTGTACATTCGATCCAAACTATTGAATGTACCCCCTCGACATTGACTATGAGTTGGTGACCTTAGTGGCTTTTCCTACGGATCTCAGAGGTGTCTGCGGGGGCTTTCTATGGTACCTAGGGCATATTTCGTATCACACTTTTCAGTACTGATGGAGGGTGCCCCACGAAGCATGGGTACTTGCACCGAATAAGGATGGTTAGTGGAGGCCGAGATAACTGATTCTCACTCCTTTGTTCGTTGGTCCACGAGACTTAATCAATCCGTGCCTTCATCTAGAAGGTCCTTTTCCACTTTTTCATTGCTTTGGACTCAGGACCTCATCCACCTGGGATGAAGATTTGGAATTTTTTTTTTCCTGCGACGTTTCTCTTAGGGATTTTTATTGGAGTTTTTATTTGTGCTTTTGGCCTTAGGTTGTATCATTGATTCAGGGTGGTTGACCAATCACTCCACTGGTTGGGAAGGACCCATGGTATTTCTTTTGAAAGTGTGGATCCGCCTCCTAGAAGGCACATGTTTTTATACCATTGGTTCGCCAGAGTTAGTGTATGAGACTTTTATGGACAAGAAAAATCTTGCAAGGGATGAACCTATGCATAAGAACAATATGGCCAAAGTTATTGAGGATACCAACCAAGGAACCCCTACCCAAGGGGATTCTTGTGATTTTCCTTTCTTGGGAAATGTTGGTTCCCCCTTGATGGCCACTTTGAACATTCCTGGGTTGAATGAAGTATTGTTGATTTGGTTGTGGACCACTCCAAATGTCCTGATTGGTCTTGATGCTTCTTAGATAATCACCTTATGTCATGGGAATCGTACAGATTTTGATCCTTCACCTTCTGCATCTGCAAAGTTTACCTCTCCTCCTCCTCCCCTTTCTAGTGAAAGTCTTGCTACTAGTAACAAGAAGTCTAAGAGGAATAGGAAGAGGAAGAATAAGAAAAATAAGTCACCAACCCCTACTAGTCATGTTGGAGACCTATCACTAGCATTTTCAAGTCATGCTGAGGGCAAGTGACCAACCTCTGCTATTCATGATGGAAGCACAAGTCCATTCACTACGATTCATACTGGCATTTGCTCTCCAAAATCTTCTAGTCATGTTGGGGATTCTTCAGCAAACTCTACGAGTCATGTTGAAGACAAACACCCAACCTTTGCAAGTCATTCTAGGGAAATGAGCCTAGTCCCTTCGAGTAATTTTGGAGTTCAACAACCAACCTCTGCTAGTTATGTTGGAAGCGCTAAACCAACCTCTTTTAGTCATGTTGATAGTTTTTACCAACCTTTGCTAGTCACGTTGGATATGTGCAACCAATCTCTACTAGTCATGCTGGGGGCAACCCACTGGCCACTGCAAGTCATGCTAGGGGAAACCCACTGGCCACTACAAGTCATGATGGGGGTACTAATATGGTTGGGAATCCTAGACGTATAGGACATATACCTAAGTTACCTTGTAATCTTTGCAAAGGAGATCACCTTAATAATTTGTGCCATGTTATTTCCATGGTACAAGAATCATGGTCCTTGTATAATCACCCTTATAGTTGTGAGTCATATTTGATTTCCCATCATTTTGACCAGTGTTTGGTTGACCAAGCATTCGTGGTGATGCCATCTTCAACTGACACTATTCTTGTTTTGAGGGGTGAGGTGTCTCTTGACCATGTTGTTTCACATTGTTTTCAACCAGTGGTTGAGAAAGTGGTCATGCCGATGCAATCTTTGACCAATCCCACTCTTCTCTTAGAGATTGACAAGTATAAGGAAGTGGTCTTTCCAATGCAATATTTGGTTGATCCCACTCCTCTTTCAGGGAGTGATGTGTCTTTTAACCATGTCCTTAGAATTTCTAGTTTAGTACCTTCTGAACAAGAGGGAATTCCACTCTCTTCGAGTACACTCCCTCCAAGTCCTAGGATGGTTTAGTTTGATTGGAATGATATTGTAGAGTCTCTCCTTCCTTCTTCTACACCCTTCCAAATAATGGTTGGAATTAATAAATTAGGAATTTGTTGAAGTATTGTAGATGAAGGATCCTCTACAAGTATTTTATCATCCTTGGCTTGGAAAGATTTGGGTTCTCCCAAGCTTGTGTCAACTATTAGTGAGTTGTTGGATTTTGACAAAAGATCCAACAAATGTCTTGGGATTCTTCCTCAATTACCTATCATGTTAGGTGGGAAGGTTTTCCTAGTCGATATGTTAGTGGTGCCAGGCCCTTTAGACTTTAACTTTCTTCTTGGGCATGATTATGTATATGTGATGAATTTTGTGGTGTCTATGATATTTCGTTTGATGCATTTCCCTCACAATAAAAGAATTGTCATTATTTATCAGCTTTCATTTGACAATCACCATCCTGGTTTGGATTTACCTTAGGTTTCCCTTTTATGTGTTCCTAGTGTCTGAGTAGACTCTTCCCCACCATGGGTGAATTATGTGACATCTTATACTCGGTGTTCAATTTCTCTCGAGAAATATCCTTTACTAGTACGTTCACCTTCTCGAGACAAGGTATTGACAATTGATCAAGTGTTTTATCCGATGGGGACATGGGAACCCTTGCTTCCCCCTATTGGCCTGAGTAATCTGGAAATTCCTATTGAGTTTGATATTTCTAGTTGTAATACCTAGAGCCCAGGTATTTGTGAGTTGTTAGGCCCTAGTTTCATGGATGTTGAGTTTCCTTCAGACGAGGCCATACTTGAAGCTATGATGATGGATATTTGACATCCTCCTGAATTGGAAGCTTATAGGTTTGTTACCAATGAAACCCTTGTCTTGATCATAGCAATGGGCTCTACCTAGAGAACTACTTTGCATAATCCATAAGTATTTTAGGTCTTATGTACATATTGTAATTTTAAGGTTTCTTTCTTTCAAGTTTCGTATCCCTTAATACTTGTATTTATCAAAGGTTTCTATATTAGACTTATTAACTTCTGGGTAAGTGTTTTTGGTCTTATATACAGGACTTTGGAGACATTTTTCTTCGGTATCTTTCCATTCCATGTCTATCCATTTTGACATGTAATGATCTTTAAACTGGCATATAGGTTAGATTTTCCCCTCCATGCATTTTTGCATTATTTGTTTCCTATTTCATTTTTCCTTAGGATTGACCCTACCGAGTTGTGACATAGAACCTTATTTGTTGTTTAGATGTGTTTCGATTCATGTGGTAGAGCCTACCTTCCATGGGCATCCTAGTTTAGAATCCCTTTGTATTCTGGCGCTCATGATGCAAGATTGTTGTTTGGGCCTGGGAGTGCTAGTTAGCCCCTCCATGAGTTTGTGTATGAACTTCATTCTTCTTAATCAATATTATTCTGGCTATTACTCAGGGACACACTCCATTATAGAGTCCATAGTTAATCTCTTTTCAGACTCCTTAAAATTGAAAATATTGTCAAGTGATCTTGTTTTTGTAACACTCATTAAATGGATCTGAACAAACATTTATTCGACATAATTTTACCTCTTTTTCGGATTGAATATACTACTTATAAAAAAGGTATACTCTATTATACATACTAGAAGATTTCTCCTCAACATTTTTTACACTTTTTTTTGGCTCGGGAGACTAAATTTACAAAAAAAGGACAATGGAGTCCATAGTTAAGCTCTTTTTAGACTCCTTAAATATGAAAATATGGTCGAGTGTTATTGTCTCTGTTACACTCATAAAATGGATTTGAAGAGACATATTTTTGGTATAAGTTTAACCCTTTTCCAGAATGAATGGAATTCTTAATTAAAAGGAATACTCTAGTCCAACATTGGCGGGAAGAGTTCTCCTTGGTATTATTTTTTTCTTTTTTGGGCTCTGAAGACTAGACTTACAAAAAATACCACCATGGGAGGTTTTATTCCCAAAATTTGAGTTGTAATTGCATTGCATATGGACTCTTAAATATTTTATGCCTAATGTCGGCTTCAACATGTTGTTGTTGAACTCATTGCTTATGCATTCCTACCAGTTCTCAACCCTTCAATTTATGTCCTTGCAACTCGATACCCTATCCCTGGATGAAACATTACCTGAGTGTCCTTGCCCGCACATGATTTCCTTGAATTTAGCATAGGTATGTTCCATGCACTTTGGAACTAGTTTGTTTTCCCATGACACTCGTTTCCTCCAATGTACTATAACATTCTTTTATTCCTTTTCAAGCTTTAATAATATGAAAAATACCAAAGAAATAAAAAAACCCAAAAGAAGGTGGGGTGAGTGTTCATCTCTTGTGTTGGCAATAGTTTTGTCTCCCTTGAACAAAGAAAAATATTGAGTTGGCATCTCATCTTTTTTGGTCTAGTATGGCTTTAGGAGAATTTTTCTCATTTTGAGTTTTATCTCCCCTGGTTGGTTATTCTTCCAACTATATGGAGCGTTTGTTGATGCCTCCTGTATAAAAAATGTATCCCAATTTATATTCCATGCTGCCTAAGTCACATAATGTGTCTTTCTTCTATTCAAGAGAACGTTTCAACCTGAGTCATTCATTCTATAGATAGTTCCTGACCTTGCAAGTCAACCTTCCCAAGTCGGTCAAGTCATCATCACAAGTATTTGTCTCTTCATCTAATTTCTTCCAAATCTTTGGCCTTTTCCACCCATCATGCTAGATGATGGAGGATGCCTTAATTCCTTCCTTCTAGCAGATCTATTCCCATTGACTTCGACACATATTTCTATGGGATAAAGATCTAGAGTTATGTTTGGTATCTTGGGGCTTTAAATCATTAGTGGCAGGTTCCCTCTCTATTGATAGTGGGAATACATCAATGTCCCATGTTCAATAGATTCTACCAAGAGTCTGATGTCAACTCCTTCATTCACACTAGTTATATTGTACCATGGTACCTTAACACCCATTATCATTATTGGTGGGTTGTCTTGCATTTGTTAACGGTATACATCAATGATTGATAATCAAATGATGCATTACTATGTTCGACTTCAACTCATCCATTCACATAGTGTAGAGTTGTACGAGGATAGATCATAGCGGAGAATTCGAGTGAAGCATGAGCACCACACCTTTTTTGCTCCTTCCCGAACCATATGGTGCCACCTCATAGACATTTGTACTTGTAGAGGATCAACTTGTTCATTCCTTTGGTCCCAGACATCCTCTATACTTGATCTTGAGACATAGCTCCACTATGTATCTTTTCGTGGCTATAATCTACTTTGACATGGATCCACTGTGTACTTTTCGTGGCCATGCTCGTTACTTTATTTATATCACATGGATCCACTATGTATTGTTTGTGACCATGGACTTTATATATACTTCATACATGCCATATATCCACAATGTACTTTCTTTGGAGGCAATTCTTACATCACTCCTGAGCATGGGTATGCCTGACTTGGGAAGCAAAACTCTTTTTTGATCTTTGTTGACGATTATTGTTCTTGAATCATTTGTTTGGGAACCTTCAGGGGTACTTCAAGGCATCCTTGCCTCTTAGATTTTATAATATATTTTAGCCATCATTTTTCCCTTCTAACCTCACACATTAGGGGGCATTTGTTATAGCACAAAATTCCACACTTATGCATTTGTTCCATGGCCTATCCCTTTCCTAAAGCTTGCTAGAAATTTCCCCAATTTTTCTCTTCAAAATCATTTAAAAAAACATGCATTATGAGAATATCTGCATGTTTCCCTAGTGCAATGTGCAGACATCTATGAATGTCCAGTTTGCAACGCGTGGATGCCCTCAAAAATAATAAAAAATAAAATAATTATGTCTTTTCAGGCAGTTTTTTTAGTTGGGCTCATTCCCCAACATCCCCATGTATGTAAAAAATAGAATCCAACTCCCCCAAACTCTTGGGGAAGAGATAAAATAACCATTGAGGGATAAGAAGAAGTCAAGTCCCTTGGTGCAAGATTATGCTGCTAGTATCTAACGATCCTCCCTTTCCTATAATCCTCTAATAAACACCCCTTTATTTATGGAAACTCCTTTTCCAACACCCCTTTCTTATATATATGGCTATTGGGTGTATCCTTATTCCTATTTGGGCCATCGAAGGAAGAGTATAGTGGTTGATTCCATGTTTGAGGGATTCTTGGAGGAATCCAGACAATTGGTTTTGAGGCGGCACCAAAGCCGAGACAAGGTTGTAACTTACCTTTTTGATTTGGTGTTAATATAAGAGTTTGTTTTTCCTCCTATCATGTGTTAATTGTATGTATTTTATTATTAAGTTTACTTGGAATATGATATATGAAATGTATACCCTTTGATCGTGTAACTACCTTCATAAAATCTCTTGTATTGTGTGCATTTTGCAGGCTGGTTCTGACAACAGATCGATATCTCTTTGAAAAGAAAGAGGTATCAATATCAAACATGAGACTTAAGGTGCACTCTTTATCCTTATTTACTTCCATAAATTATCCTAATAAAGTAGTTATTCTTTCAGTTTTACATGCTTGTCTTGGAGGGAATATTTCTATCTTCTCTATACAGTCTTGATCTGTTGTGATTTATGTTAACACATGAATTTTCCACTTGCTTCATAGGAATAAAGAAGTGACTGAGATTTACCCTCAAGAGCATTATGGTGTAAATCATGTGGCATTCTTCCCATGATTTCCACAGGAAGAATGAAAATGTTGAGGTCTGAATAACTCAAGCACCCTCAAAATTTGTTCCACTGCCACTCCACATCACCCTGCCTCAATGCATTTTTCTCTCACCACATCATCACATAGACATTCCGTAGCTCTATGGAACTACATAATTGTATAAAGCGCATACGCTATCAGCCTGCCACCTGCAACACTTGTATTGGTCACGTAAGAAGATCTGCCAAGCCTCGAGGCACTGGGATTGACTCTCAGAAGTCATGGGCACCGTCTGAAGCATTCATGGGTGTCAGGCCTCATCCTGATCCTGATGAAGGTAGTTATTGAATATTGTGGGTGGCAGTTGAGACCTCATCTCACCCCATAAATGGAAAGCATTGCAGAGTGCAGCCATGAAGGCATGTTGATGATCCGAAGCTTCGTTATGGGAATTTTTTTCTGTAAAGCACATAATTGTTCCTGGCTCGCGTCTAACATGAGAAAACCTGCACAATATGATAGAGAAGGCACTGACTAAAGTCTTTGAAGGTAGTGGTCCGATCACACTCCTGGTGGTTGCAACATTTCTGGGTATTTATAGACTATTTTGATATTTTGTTAAGGTTGATGGTTGAGCAGTGCTCTCGTATTGTAAAATTTTGATGAAGAACACTGGTTCTCTGGTTATGTATTTGTTTTGAGACATCTTGGTTAATCTAAGTCATCTTTCTTACTCCATATTATTTTCCTCTGATACTAAGAGAGTTGATGAATGACTGATTTACATGGATTGTTGTAACTGTATTATGATGAATGTTTGATTATAATGCTGTTATAATTTCTTTCGGTTTCTTTGAGATTTGAATTCAAGAGGATATTGTGTTTGAGTTTTTCCTCCTTAGGCTACTGGAAGACCTAATGTCCATGAAAAAACTCTACACTCTCCTCACCAAAGTGTTCCCTCTATTTACCCTTACTCAAACTTACTAACTTAAGTTGATTCCAGACCTCAATTTCTTACGTATGTTAGTCCATATTTTTGAGTTAAAACAATATCATCTTGAGTTTGCGCCCATTTGAACTCTTTAAAACCAACCTGTGATATAAGAATTTGATGGGTATCGGGCTTACCTCCAATGCAATTTGGAGGTGACTTCTGGTGCTAACATTTCTAGTGCCGTTGTCGGGGATGAATTGAATACTTTTTCCTGGGATAGAATGACAAAGAAGCTCTGATTCTGAAGGTGCATCAGATATCAATACCATTGAAGATTTCAACTTGCACCTGTCAACTCCACTATTTTAGTTCTGGATCCTCAAGGTAGAAACATGAGGTCCACTTCACTACTGCCTCTAGCGACATCTGAAGCTAACCCAGAGGAAATTACTAGAAAGGGAAAGACCACTCAAAAGGTACCTCCACTATTGTACCAAGTGTTTCTGATAATTTTCATAATCCCTCTTTACAAAGTCCAGTAACTGTTTCTGATTCTCCTATTATACAAACTATTGGAGTTTCAATAAATTTAAGTTTTGGGAGTTTTCTTTCCAATTTATCCCCTCCTATTCTTGGTTTGGAAGGTGTTGGCAGCCAACCCATTTTTTTGATTGCTCTCAAAAAGTTGCCCACACCCCTTGTCGTATTACGAAAAACCATTGTTGCATTGTGATAATAGACATTCATCTTATTTTTGCGATCATTACAATTCAATATCAACCCAGTTTTTCACAACTGCAAGTATGAAAACACTTCTTTCGTTGATTAGATTGTCGTCGTCTTTGGTTGATACTTGATCACCGGTTTATCATCTGATTGCTAAGGTTGTATCAGACTTATGTTCTTGAGCATTCTTGATTGCGCATTTGGATATATTTCACTGTAAAACCTTTGGGCATGAAAGTTATTGGTCTTATCTATGAAAATTGTGTAATGAATTTGGTCATATTGTTTTTTATCCTTGATTTGAACTATCACTTGATTATTATATGAAGGAATTTTGATTATATGGTTCTAAGACTTTGGAGTACAAACACATATGGTATGCACCAAATGCATAGACAAGTTCATAAGGTATGATAGCAATGGTTTCAAGGCGCATGAGTTAATCATATTCGATTATTCAGATTTATACTTGGAATACTATGTTTGCAAAGATTGGATTATACGATGAATGATATAACCCCGAGCTATGTATTATCACTAAACCCTGTGATTAAGCGATTGATTAAATGGTGGAATTGGCACGTTAAATCGGTAGTTAATGCTGGTACTGTGTTGGTTTTAGACTTAACACTTGGCGAGTTGATATCATATGATGTGTTGGTTCTGACCTGGGTAAATGGAACGTAGAACTGGTGATTCACCAACTCGCTGGTCGATACATTTGTTTTAATGATTATGGTTTTA
>SNQJ01S0026808.1:75651-91916 GCA_010110895.2 Picea sitchensis | reverse complement strand
ATGATATCCCACTAGATCTCCACCATAGATCCTTGAAACTCTTTGCTTCTGGGGATCACAATTACTGGACCTCCTGAGCTTAAATTTCCAAGGTATATGAGACCTCCGCCTCCTCTCTGTGCACTCCTTTTGAACTTAGGAACGTTTGGACTTAGAAAATTTTATAATTCTTTTCTCCTTAAAGGCTCAGGTCACTATCTCTCCTGAGCTTGTTCCTCCAAGGTTTTAATATCCTTGGGCGCACACCTTGTGACCTTAAACTCTGCAATGCTTAATTGTTCCTCCTCTGAACAATGAGTTTAGAAGTGACTTTGCTTGCGCACTCTTTGTGTGGCTCTATGCTTTCTTTGCATTGCTGCTATCGAAGGTCCAACGTTATCTCTCCTGAGCTTCTCTGAGTTAAATTTAACTCTGTCAATGCACTCCTTGTGGAAAAATGTGCACTCCTTGAATGAACTCTAAGAAGAGAAACAATTGAAACTTATTCTAACTCTACAGACTCATGTATTTAACCATAAAATACATTCAAAAACACAAGAACAAGTAGAAACAAAGAATTTAAATTAGCATGAAGCATACCATTCATTCAGTTAAACATAATAACAACAACGCCAAACATTTGGGACAAAGCTTCTCTGTTATGTTCATTGAAGTGGTAAAATATACATCCATACACATATTTATTCACTACTCTTTTAACAAACTTATACAGTGCTCTTTCTCTTACACAACAACAACTCTTTGTCTCTCAACTATTACAAAATAAGCAACCAACCCCCATTTGGACATAAGATACAAATATATATATACAAGGGGTAATTTCCCGAGATTTTCCCCCAAACAACCTAACGCTATCCTATCAGTATTTAAATGCATCCATCTAATAAGGACTTTGGAGTTAATAACATTTACAAATAAGATAAAGGCTGATGCGTAACCTATGTACAATATAGCCTTTGCATTAAAGTGATATTGACCCGAGAGGATATTTGAGGATGGCCTCATCCTCCAATCATTAATTACATTTATTTTCATAAAATTTCAAATTCAAAAAGGTGCGCTCTCCTTTGTGTAGTCCAAATTAGCTCCAAAAATGCACTAGATGATGTGCTGCTCTCCAGTCTATCCTCCTCTTTTAATGCTGATGTGGATGCTCCTGCATCATACTCCTCTGGCCAAAAAATCATGGACTCCTGTCCATGATCTCCTGCACTGTCTTTCCTTGCTTCAAAATATCCACTTCACTTACCCAACTGCAATCTTCTTCTTGATGGCCTTTCCATTTCACAAGGTATTCAAAATAAGTCTTCCTTCTAGTCCTTTTTCCAATTATCTGATCTATGATATTCTCCATATGATATTCTCTGATGGCTAATATTCTCCATATTTCCTTCTGGTCATATGATCCTCTTGTTTCATCTTCCCTGTAAGGATACAAGTCTGCAACATTAAAAATAGGCGATATTCCCACATTGTCTGACAGCTCTATCTCATAAGAATTTGCTACAAACTTCTTAAGGATCTTGCATGGCCTTATCTTTTTCATTTTTAGCTTGTTATGTGTTCCCCTTGGGAACATTTCCTTCCTCAAGTGTGATAGATCTTGGTATCCCACTTCTAATTGAAGCTCTCTTCTATGCTGATCAACTCTGTATTTGTACTTCTTGCTGTTGTCTTGCAACTGCTCCTTGATCTCACCATGAAGTTTCTGTATGTCTGCGGAAAAATATTATGCTCCTGCACTTCTAAACTCATTATGTCCCAAATTTATTAATTCTGATATTCCCCTTGGCTGCATTCCATATAAAATATGGAATGGAGTTCTCCCTATTCTCCTATTTGGTGAATCATTGTATGCAAATTATTATTGTGGAAGAATTTGATCTCACTGACTGTGATGCTCAGTGACTAAGCTCCTCAAAAAATTACCTAAAATTATGTTTACTACCTCAGTCTATCCATATGTTTGAGGGTGATATGATGAGTTGAAGGAAAAATCTATCCCCAATTTCTTATACAATGTTCTCCATAAATAACCAACAAAGTTGGTGTCCCTGTTAGAAACAATGCTCCTGGGCAATCCATGTAGTCTCACAACTTGTTTGAAAAACAGATTAGCTGTGTGTGTAGCATCATTTGTCTTTTGGCATGGTATAAAGTGTGCCATTTTGGAAAATATTTCAACTACCACAAATATGGAATCACTTCCCCTCTAGGTTCTTGGAAATCCTAACACAAAATCCACGTTGATAGCATCCCAAGGCCTATTTGGAATAGGAAATGGTTGATAAATACCAATGTTATGTTGTCTTCCTTTTGCATACTGGAAAATTATGCATTTGTTCACAAATTTATTCACTTCAGATCTCATACCTAGCCAATAGTATGAGCTACTCAACCGTGCAAATTTTTTCTGATGGAAAAAATGTCTTGCTAGGCCTCCACTATGTTTTTTCTTTCAGCATGTTGTCTCTCAATGAGCTTTTTGATATGCGTAATTTTCTCCCTTTGAACATCAGTCCATCCTAAATTAAATATTCCATCCATGGGCTCCTGTCCCTTAGTAAATAATTTGTACAGGCTTCATAAGCTTCTTTGAAATATGTATCGTCACCATACATTTCCTTAAGGTGTTCAAACCCCAAGGTTTCCACTTGAAATTCCTGCATAATAAGGCACCTCCTACTCAAATCATCTGCAACCTTATTTGCACTCGCACTGATATGCTTGATAACGAAAGTGAAATTTTGCATAAATTCCACCCACTTTGCATGCCTCTAATTCAACTTCTCATGCCTGGTTATGAACTGTAGAGCTTGATTATCACTGTACAACACAAAATCCTTGGGTATGAGATAATTCCTCCATTTATTTAAGGCTTGAATCATTGCATATAATTCTTTGTCATATGTGGAGTACTTTTTCTTGGTATCATTCAACTTCTCACTGAAATATGCTACAGGTCTGTTATCTTGACTTAAGACCGCTCCAATTTCTACTCCACTAGCATCACACCTTACTTGAAATGTCTTTCCAAAATTTGGTAAAACCAGAATTGGCTTTTCCGTGATCCTATCCTTCACTATCCTGAATATTTTCTCAGCCTCCTCTGTCCACTTAAAAGATTTGTGTCTTTTCTTTACAGTATCTAATATTGGTGCACATATACCACTGGAATTTCTAATGAACTTCCTATAGAAACTTGCTAAACCATGGAAGCTTCTTACCTCAAATATGCTCCTTGGTGATGGCCAATCTCTAATTTCTCTCACCTTTTCTGGATCCATCTTCAACTCATTGGAAGAGATAAAAAATCCAAATATATGAGTTTTGTCTTCATAAAGGATGACTTTTTAAAATTTATCAACAACTTCTCTTGTTTCAACCTTCTCATCACTAATGTCAAGTGTCTCAAATGTTCCTCCTCTTTTTTACTGAAGACTAGTATATCATCTAGATACACAATGAAAAATGTACCTATGAAGTCTTTGGGTACTTCATTCATCAACCACATAAATGTGCTTGGGGAATTTGTTAAGCCAAATGGCATAAAAATCCACTCATACAACCCTTCATTTGTTTTGAATGATGTTTTCCATTCATCTCCCTCTCCCATCCTTATCTGATGATAACCACTTTTCAGATCTATCTTTGAAAAACAACTTGCTCCATTCAAGCAATCCATCAAATCATCCATCTTGGGCAAAGGAAATATGCACCTGATAGTGATCTTGTTGATGGCTCTGGAATCTATACACATTCTCCATCCTCCATCCTTCTTAGGACTCAATATAGTTGGTACAATGCATGGGCTTAAGCTCTCCCTGACTAAACCCTATTCTAATAGATCTTGGACCTGGTTCTTGACTTCTTCATTCTCTTGAGGTGTCAATATATATGTGGCTTTGTTTTGAAATCTTTCTCATGGGATAAGATCAATGTGATGACTGATGCTCCTACTGGGTGGAAATGAGCAATGTAACCAATCTACTACTATATCAACAAAAATTTCCAGTAGCTCCTGAATTTCTTCAGGAAGATCATCCACAGTAGTACTTGTAAGGATGAATTTGGGATTTCTCACTACAACAAACTGCATCTCTTGCTCCCTCTTGACTTCATCCAAGAGCTCCTTCCCACTCATGAGAAGTAAGCTTGGGTTGGCTTCTTCCTTCACCTTCTTATCTTCTATTGGCAACAACATGTGTGTCCTACCATTCTTCTCTAGGGTGTAGGTGTTTTTCCTCCCATCATGTATGGAATTTCTGTCAAATTTCCATGGTCTTCCCAATAAAACATGACATACATCCATGGGAATTACCTCACATAAAATTTCATCTTTGAATCCTCCTATTTTAAATTCAACTTAGCATTGTTTACTTACCATTACATGGTGTCCTTTTTGCAACCATGAAACTTTATACGGATTTGGATGTGCAGTAGTCTCCAGCTCCATATTTTCCACCATCTCTATGGATGCTAAATTGTCAGTGCTTATAGTGTCTATAATCACCTTGCAAACTCTATCCTTAGTATTGCAATTAGTCCTAAGAAAATTGTTTCTCTATACTGGTGGTTCCACCTCCTTCTCTGGTTTCAAGATATTTTTCCTCATCACGAGGGATCTTCCATCTTCAACAACTTCTACCTCCACATTCCTTTTCTATGCTTCAAAAATGTGAGCTTCTCCTCCTACTTCTTTCTTTTTCTCAGGGAATTCCCAAGACACAAGCCTTGTCTTTCAATAGGAATATCATATTATCTCTACTCCTCTACCTCTTCCTCTTCCTCGAGGAAACAAATTCCTTCCACCTTACTTTCTCTCTCTGGAGCTTCCTCCACTCTCTGTATGACTGTGGGGTTTTTCAGTTTTAGCCTTGGGTTTCTAGGACTTGTCATGGACAATTCCCTTACCCTTGTGGAGGATTTTTCCTCTGTCTCGTTGTATTTTTTTTCTGGCCAACTTCTCTTCTACTTTCAAGGAATCCTGATAAGCATCTTGAGTTTTCCTCATAGTCACCATCCTTATTTCATCCTGGATTTCATATCTCAGGCCATTAATGTATCTCACAACCTTCTCTTCATCACTCTCACGGTGACCATCTCTGATTTTCATCCTATATAACTCTTATGTGTACTCTTTTACTATCAAACCCTTCTGTCTCAGGTTATGTAGTCTCCTGAATAAATTTATTTGATAGTCTTTGGGTATGAATTTAGCCTTTAGCTTGGCTACCATTATGTCCTAGCTTTTAATTTTCCATTTTCCTTTTCTTCTTCTGTCAACCTGTAGTTCATCCCACCACAGTGCTTCATGTACCTTTAACCTTGTGACAACATGTTTTACCTTCTTCTCATCATCGACCTCCTCATATTCGAAGTATTTGTCCATTTATCTTATCCAGTCTAACAACTCTTCCACATCCAAATTACCCTCATACATTGGGATTTCCATTTTTGATCTAGCTCCCATTTTTACAATAACTCTCAACAAGTGTTCTTCTACAACATCTTCTCCTACAACTCCTTCAACCTCCATCTCTTCACTTTAGGCCTCATTGATGTCACCTGCATCTGGTTCTCTTCTTTGTGAAGTTTCCATGGAATCTAGCCTTTATCGAAGTCACCTCATTTCCTCCTCCATTGCTGGATTCACTACAGGTATGTCCTTGCGTCTTCTTGGCATCATGATGCTAATATTTATTCAAACAAAGTTTAAATTAAGGCTCTAATACCACTTGATGGTATCAGACAAAACCTTTTCCTAGGCTCTGATACTGCTTGATGGTATCAGACAAAACCTTTTCCTAGGCTCTGATACCACTTGATGGTATCAGACATAACCTTTTCCTAGGCTCTGATACCACTTGACACAAACCACCTGCCTCTCCAAGGGTTTTCTCGACCTCCCGGTCAAGGATTGATCAATTTTGAGTCAGATTGGCTCTTAGGAATTCTAATGAGTCCCAATTTGGGTTTACACAGGCCCCTATTTACTCTCTGCACAGGTTTCCAAATACCCATGAGTGCTCTCCCCTGACGATTTTCTTCTTAAAAGAAAAAGTTTAAATTTTCAGGCGCTAGCTCCCTCTACTAATCCATTTTCCCTCATACAACCACATGCTGTGACCTGGGACTTAACCCTTGGACCCCTCCCAATTCGAGACTTCAGGATATTTACACTTTGGGAGATCCCAATGAATATAGCTTTCGATCCCTTCGAAGCTGCGAAACGAACGAAGCACCAAACCCTAAAAGGATCAACGACTCATAAACCCTGCACAGATCAACGGTTGACAATGAACTCCGCCTTTGAGCTTCGAGAATTCTTCCACCCTTGCAAAAGAATTCTCCCATAGTGACTATCCTCCGAACACATAGATCTCCGCCACGTGCCTTCTCTGAATCCAACGGTCTAGATTCACCCTTGCACTTCGACTTCGAGACTTTGGCAGAATGGTACTTTTCTCCTCTTAATTCTCAAGAAGCTCTAGTATCCTAATTAAATGATATGTCGATGCATGTTTGCGACAGATAAAAAACAATGGTTACTTCGTTCCTTCGGGACTTCGACGGTCCCACTCCTTGTACGCCTATGAAAATCCTCGAACGTGCAAGGTGTTGAAGGCCTTAAAGAATATTCACCTCGTAGATTTACCTCAATTTGATGAATGTCAGTTCTTCGATGATGTCCCGCTAGATCTCTATCGTAGATCCTTGAAACTTTTCCCTTCTAGGTATCACTATTGCTGGCCCTCCTGAGCTTAACTTTCCGATGTATATGAGACATCTGCCTCCTCTCCGTGCATTCCTTTTGAAGTGAGGAACGTTTGGACTTAGAATTTTTTCTAAGTCTTTTCTCCTCAAAGGCTTAGGTCGCTATCTCTCGTGATCTTGTTCCTCCAAGGTTTTAAGATCCTTGGGCACACACCTTGTGAACTTAAACTCTACAACGCTTAACTATTCTTCCTCTGAACAGTGAGTTTAGAAGATAATCTGCCTACGAACTCCTTATGTGGCTCTATGCTTTCTTTGCACTACTGGTATCGAAGGTCCAACTTTATCTCTCCTGAGCTTATTTGAGTTAAATTTAACTATGTCAACGCACCCGTTGCGGAAAAATTTGCATTCCTTGCATGAACTCTCAGAAGAGAAACAATTGAAACTTATTCTAACTCCACAGACTCATGTATTTAACGATAAAATACATTCAAAAACACAATAAAAAGTAGAAACATAGAATTTAAATTAATAGGAAGCATGCCATTCATTCAAATAAACATAATAACAACAAAGCCAAACATTTGGGTCAAACATTCTATGTTCTATTCATTCAAGTGGTAAAATATACATCCATACAAGCATTTCTCCACTGCTCTTTCAACAAACTTATACATTTCTCTATGTCTCACACAACAACGACTCTCTGTCACGCAACTATTACAAAATAATAAACCAACCCCCATTTGGACATACAATCGAAATATATATACAAGGGGTGATTTATTGAGCTTTTCCGCCCAACAACCTAATGCTATCCTATCAGGATTTAAATGCATCCATCTACTAAGGACTTTGGAGTTAATAGCATTTACAAATAAGATAAGGTAGGATGCACAACCTATGTACAATATATCCTTTACATGAAAGCGATTGATTCAAGAGGATCTTTAAGGATGGCCTCAACCTCCAATCATTAATTACATTTCTTTTCATAAAATTTCAAATTCAAAAAGGTGCGCTCTCCTTTGTGTAGTCCAAATCAGCACTAAAAATGCGTTGGATGATGTGCTTCTCTCCAGCCTGTCCTACTCTTTTAATGATGATGTAGATGCTACTGCATCACTTCTCGAATATTAGGAGCTGGGGATAGGTAGCTGAGTTCATAAAGGTTTGATTCCAATCCAACTCTGAATTCGAACTAGCCAACTGATACAAGGGAATTGAGGATCCTCAAGAACATATTTCTTTTTGTGAACATTGTTGGACCTTGAAAAATATCTCTCGAGCCCAATGGGTCCATATATTTGTCCACACAATGGATGTGGTCCCAAGAAGCTGGTACATTTAGGAGGATATCAGGAGGAAACTAGTTGAGTGGACCCATATGAGTTCACAGTTTCATTCAACCTTTAGGTTCATTGCAGAAGATATGGATCAAAGAGAGGCACTTTATCGGGTTAAGGAATTTATTTTCCATCGATAGCTAAAGGACACGTATCCTAGGGTGGTCTTCTCATACCATCAATTGGTGGAGAAACTAAAGAAGCAGTGCATTACTGGAGATTGATGTTTACAATATTGATGACGATGACCCCCGCGACATCCAGATCAAAGATTCAAAAGGGGAACATGCTATAAAGGGTAAGGTGAAAAAAATGGCTTCCCCAGTCTATAATGTCCCAACAAGAACCAAGAAACACAATATTGGCATTGAAGAAGCACCAAATATGGCCATTATTGGATATTATTGGGATAAGGAGATGGTCACTCAGGTTTTTGACCTCCTTAAGGAATACAAGGACTTGTTTTCTGATATATTTTTTTATATGAAAGGAATTGTAGGATCCTTGGAAGCTATGAAGATTCAACTCAAACTAGATGCCAAACTGGTTAAGAGAAGGTCGTATCACTTAAATCCTAAGTATAAAGGAAAGGTGCGCTAAGAAATAGATAGAATGTTGGATGCAGGAATTATTTCCCCTCTCGAGGAGTCTGAATGGATTAGTACTATGGTTGTGTGACCCAAGAAGACCAAGGAGATTCACATATGTGTTGATATGAGGAGTCTGAATGTAGCCTATATCCATGCCCCTTTCCCAACACCCTTCACAAATGAGGTGTTGGAAAATTTTAGTGGTCGAGAAGCCTACTCATTCATAGATGGATTCTCGGGATATTATCAAGTTCATATCATAGAGAAAGATTAGGAAAAAACCAACTTTGAGACTAAATGAGGATCATTTGCATATATGATCATGCTTCTTGGCTTGAAAAATTCCCCTGCAGTGTTTTCCCAAATAGTGGTCGCAACCTTCAAGGAGTTTATCCAAACGTTCCTTGAGGTATACTTGGATGATTGGAATATGTTCAATTTGTTAAAAGAACATATGAAATATTTTCGACTAATTTTGGATCAATGCCACTAGATACAAATATCGTTGACTTTAAAGAAATGCATCTTTTGTACACCCTTTGGTATATTGTTGGGCCATGTCATGTGAAAGGATGGATTGCTTGTGTACCTAGCTAAGATTATCTCCATATTGGATATGGTGGCCCCCACTTTAGTTCAAGAAATGCATGCAACATTGGGTCATACATGATACTACTATTGGTTCATCCAAAATTATGCCCAGATTGTGGATCCATTGGAAAAGTTGTTGTACAAGGATACTAAGTACGAGTGGAAAATGGAATTCCATCAAGCCTTAAATACTCTCAAATAAAAAATGGTTACTGCACTCATTTTGGTGTTTCCTAATTGGTTGAAACTCTTCCATGTCCACGTCAAAGCTTCATTCATTGCGTTGGGAACCATTCTTCCATAAATAGGGGGGGAAAACATCGATCATCTGGTCTATTTTTCCATCTGGAAGTTGTCCAATGAAGAAAATAATTACATGACAACTGAGTGTGAGGGCCTGACTATGGTATATGCATTGCAAAAAATTCGCCACTACTTGCTGGGGTCAACATTCAAATTCTTCACTGATCACTCCATGCGCAAGTATTTGGCCAATAATCCAGTGTTGGGTGGAAGAATATTTCGTTGATTTCTGTTGTTCCATGAATTTTACTTTGAAGTTTTCATTAAGAATAGAAAATACAATGTTGGACCAGATCATCATTCATAGATTTAGACTCGTGTTACACATTATTTTCGTTATCCCTATGACTGTTAATGATATAAACCTATTTGTTTCCTTCAGAGGGGTCAGTGGCCTAAGATCTTGAAGAAAGACGGGAGAAGAATTTTTCATGAGAAAAGAAGTTGCATTTTCCTTTGTAAAAACCTTATTAAAGAGGATTTTTGCATGCTACACTATAGCTAGGGTGCAAAAATGCTTGATTTTCTTAGGCTGCACCATATCTATGTCGCAAAGTGTTCACAGGTTTCTATATAGGCAGGGTGAGAAAATGCTCATACATGGGGAAAACGAGCATCTTCTCAATGCTTCTAGAAGGAGAAACTTCCATGGTGAGGTGGCATCTGAATGGTTTGGATCTTACTCACTTTCATGATTTAGTGGGATCATCCTAACCTCCTCACCTTATCCTCTTCAACTTATAAAGGGAGAGGATCTCTCATGGAGAAAGTTATCTTTTGGGATTAGCTTGGATTGGATTGAGCTTTGGATATTGTTAGCTTGGCTAGATGAGCCATTTTTTCAAGATAGATTGTGAATATTATCAGATCTATGCTTTAAGAATTCTTGGAGTGGAAGTGTGTGGGGAACAAAGGACAGATGGAAGGGACCTTATGACATCAAGGACATGGTTGTAATCTCTCTTTCACATTTAATATGATACAGTAATATGATTCTTTCCTATAAAGCTTGTTGTGTTTTATTGTATGATTCCTTGACAACATACATAGGTTTATATTGATTTTATGCTAATACTATCACTTTGGTTGGTTGCGTTATTTTGCAGGTTCATCATTGTATGAGCATTGGAACGGAGCTAGGATGGAAATCACAAGAGGAAGCGACGTTTAAACGGTATGTCACCTATCCCTCTTTAGTTAGTAAATTCAATATCTAAAAATTATGGAAAGCGTCATGTTTTGGTGTGTTTTGTTCTAGATATAGGTGGATCTAGGGAGATCAGTTAGTGTTCGCACCTACCTATTTATCCAATAAAAAAATTGGTGACTCCATTGGGGATAGATCGTTCCTAGTTAGTCTAGTTTCCCTTGCTTTGATTGCTTGATTTCAGGTCTCTAAGTCTGTGGGAGATCCATCTAGACTCTCTAGATCTGAAAGTTCACTTAGACTCTTTGTCCTTCTTCCAAATTCCTTTTGATTACAGACATTTCCGCACTTCACCTGTATATAACCTACAAAAAACTTTTATTTTCGCACCTCACTGTTTAAACCAGTGCGACATTTTGCACCCTACCCATTGCTAGCCTGCGAAAACTGTTGATTTTCGCACTATAATATACTGTTGGCTTGCGAACTTGTTTGTAATTTTTTTTTGGATTGGCTCTTGTTATCTTTTGATGCCCAATTTTACTTTGAATAGCTAGATTGAACTTTTGGAGCCTATATTGATCTGTTTATAGTCTGCTTGACATTCTTTGAGTTGATTTTAGCCATCTTTGCTTTGTTTGGTTTTGAAGGATTAGTCAGTTGCTTTGAGTGTGTTTCAATTACAAAACGTGTGTTTTCTTTAGAATTGTTTAGGGAAAGATCAGATTTCTTCTGAATAGTTCTCTTTAAAAGAAAACTTTTAGTTTGGGTTTCTTTGTTTTAAGAAAGTTATTATTTCTTTTAGTGAAATTTTTGAAACAAAAATATTTAATTTCTTTCTTTATATTAGATTGGGGGAATCCTTGCATTTGAAGTAGTGAAATTGCATGATTCTTGGCATTTTTTGGTCTTAAATTCTGAAAATTTTTCCCCCTCATGGCCTTGGGGGGGGGCATGAATTGTGTATTGGTATACAGTCTCTTTGAATAATTTCTTGAAGATATTGATATTGATGAGTTTTAAAATTTTGGGACATCATGCATATGGGAATGATAAATGTTTTCTCCTTCTCATAGCATAAGTTTCATCGAAATGAAAAGATTACATCTTCATCTCTTTGCATAAATTTTAAGTTAGTCAAAACACCATATTGTCCAAGCCATTTTCCTTTTGAGTAACAACAACCTTAAAAATAAAGCGCTTATAAAAATTGATTAGACATTTTTATATTTTCTGGTAGCAAACCTACATTAGATTAGTTGTAGGGTTTTGGAATAGGTGTGAAATATAACCTTCTAAAGCCACAAACAAACATATTATCTTATGATAGGGAGAGTTAAATCCACTTACTATATTTTGTCCCAGGAATCCCTTCTCGTAGATGAGTCAATCACGAGGTCGCACTAAGACTAGTAGAGTTACTCACCCTGCTTTGTTGGTCTTGGTGTAGAGATTGCACCTATTATGGGCTTCACTTGAAGGTATACCCACAATTATGAGTGGAAGCCTTTCAAGTTGATTTTGGGCTAGATACCCTGTGTTTGTGCGTGGATCGGACTGTCGACTGTTTCCTCGGGCATCACTATAGTAATTGGTAACCTTAGTGGCCTATCTCTCTAGGTTCTTTACACGAAGTGACTGTGGAGGGGCAAGTCTTCATGGTACCTGGAATCGACGTTGGCCAAACTCACTCAGGCTCCTTGGAGGGTATACCCACGTTTATGTGTGGGAGCTTGCACCAGGGTGTAAGTCCATTAAGCATGTCGTCAACATAACTTTTCCACCTGCACTATCTCAACCCCTTCTTACTTCGTTCCCGCGACGTTGGATTTCATCACCAACTAGTGAGCTCATTGTGAGAAGGTTTTGTTTGCTTGCTTGCTTACTAGATTTTTTAGCATGTGCTGTTTGTTTTCCCTAGTGGAGTCTAGATTGGATCTTTATTTGATGGCGTCAGTTCCCAGAATGACCAATGAAGGAACTCCTTTTCCAGGGGAACCTTTTGTTTTTCCTTCTTACAGAAACATTGGTCCTCCTCATATTGCTACTTTGAGCCTTCCAGGTCTCACAATTGGATTATCGGTATGGTTGTTTTCCACTCAGGTAATCTCGAATGCAGTTAGTGTTTCAGTCACAAGCACTTCCCCCAAGAGCATCAACCTCATGTTGATCCTTCACCGTCTTCACCAGTAAGGTCTTCTTCGCCTTCTTCGTTTGCAAGGTCACCTTCCGTTTCATCTTCTTTGTCGAGAAAGTTCTGAAGCTAGTAACCCGGTGAATAAGGAGAAGAAGAAAATAAATATTAAGAAGAAGAAAGATAAACAAGGGTCAAAACCTCCAACCACTGTCAAACATGTTGGAAAACAACCGGTTACTGTTAATCATGTTGGGAGTGTTGATTATGTCAAGATCACCCAAACAAATCGTAAGCCCAAGTACCCTTGCAGGCTTTGTAAGGATAGTCATCTCTTAAGGATTCCCCTGGTATATCCAAGGTTATAGAAGTATGGCCTACACACCCTGACCAACCCATGTCGTCAGCCTCTGAACAACATGCTGATGACCTCCCGTCAACTAGTCACGATACCGTTGGGAATAAGAAAAGTAGAGTCAAGTTTCCATGCATGTTGTGCAAAAGGAGTCATCTCACTCACTTTTTCCCTTGTATGGATGAAGCCTCGATATTATTGGAAGACATGACTGTTTCATAGCCTCAACTTCTAGCTGCTTATCGCAAGCTTACTCTTGACCCCCCTATAGTTGATGAAATGATCACTCTGGTCCCTTCACCGGTCAATCCGGTTGATCATGTCGTCAATATGGTCACGTCCTTAGTTGAACCAGTTGAAAAAGTGGTTGGTCCAATACCATCCTCGGTTAATCCCGCTCTCCCCTCACAGAGTGAAACTAAAGAGGTCGATCTGATGCTATCCTCGATCAATCCCACTCTCCCATTAGAGAGTGTCACCCAAGTAGTCGATCCATTTCCATCTGTCAACCCCATTCTCCCCTTGGAGAATGCAACCCAAGTGGTCGATCTGATCTCGTCATCGGTTGATCCTACTCTCCCACTAGAGAGTAAACCCGATACTGCCGATTATTTTCTCGTTGATACATAATCTACCATGCCGTTCGGTATTCCTCCTTCTCCCATGGAACCCCCTCCAAGTAATGAGGCCATCCGTTTTGATTGGGGTGTGCTAATTGGACCTCGTATTCCCTCTCACATTCCTTTCTAGATTATAGTATAGGTTTGTGATCGAGACGTTCCTCAGACACTGATAGATGAAGGTGCGGTCGTTAGTATTTTGTCCTCTTTTGATTGACAAGTTTTGTGTTTTCCTTAGCTTGTGTCGGTTACACAGAATATGTTAGCTTTTAATAGAAGAACTAGTCAACCTTTAGGGACCCTTCCTTAGTTTCCTGTAACTTTGGGAGGGAAAAATGTCTTTATTGACATCATGGTAGTCCAAGACCCCTTGGATTTCACTTTACTCCTTGGGCGAGATTATGTCTATGCCATGAAAGCTATTGTGTCTACTCTTTTTCATGTGATATATTTCCCTCACAATGGATGAGTTGTGACTATTGATCAACATTCATTCATTGACCCCGACTGGATTGCCTCCCTAAATGGTTTTTATATGAAGACTGTATCTCCCCCGCCACAGGTCAGTTATGTGGCGTTGTCTCCCATGGCTTCAACTTCTAGTGACTTAGATCCAGTAGTTGACATCGTTATCTCTTCGATAGGGTCTTTAGAGCCTGATCTCCTTACCCCTGTCGTAATCCTCGACATGTGTTCCTTCTAAAGTGTGTTCCTTCTATCTAGTGAAGATCTCTTGGAAGCCATGACCGTGTTTTGTCCCTTGACATGGTGTCCTTCTGGAGCATTTTCCTCTTGGAATCCATGATTAAGAAGACAATTTCGAGGATAGTTTTTGCATCTCTAAGGAAACCTCGTTAAAAAATGAAACAGAGGTCTTTGAGCATGGTTTTCTGATTTCAATCTCATTAAAAAATGAAACCACTTACAAGGATAGTTTTTTCATCTCTGTGGAAACCTCGTTAAAAAATGAAACAAAGGTTACGAGCATAGTTCTTGTTTCTGTGTCAAGCTCGTTAAAAAATGAAATGGTTTGCCCCCTCTCTATTTAAGTCAAGTCCTTTGTCTAGTATTTGAAGATTAATTTCATTCTCCTTTGCAGTTGGATGAAATGAAGCTTGGGGGGCATTTACCTCAGCCTCTGGACTTCATACTGAAGTTGAGCATCTAGCTTCTTAAGTTGGGGGCTAAGTACCAACCATGCGAATTCGGGGATAATGCGTTGGGAAGTTCAAGCATAGTTTTTACTTTGGTTCAATCTTGTGTAAAAATGAAACCACCTACCTCAAGCATAGTTTTCCGCTGGTTCAATCTTGTGTAAAGATGAAACTAGGTCCAAGCATAATTTTGTTTAGTTTTAAGCTTGTGAAAAAACTAAAATCTATCCCAAGCATAGTTTTGTTTTGTTTTAAATCTTGCGTAAAAATGAAAACAATGCCGAGCTTAGTCTTTGTTCTTTCTCATGCTCATAGATCAATGAGAATGTAACCGAGTATACTTTTATCACTTTTTCAGACTCGTAAAGGTTATACAAAAGATGAACCCACTGGAGTTTCCTTTAAGCTCTTTTCAGACTCTCTAAGCATGAAAAGATTGTCGAGCGACCTTGTTCTGTTCACGCTTATAAAAGTATTTTAATAAAATGTTCGATGGAAGATAGTTTATCACTTTTTTGGTCCCGTCGAACTATTTTACGAAAAAGGAACTGAGAGATTTCTCTTTAAGTGTTTTTTAGACTCTATAAACATGAAAAACCCCCGAGTTTTCTTTCTTTGGACTCGTAAAACAAACATCGAAAGGCCCATATGGGATTGAACCACTCCTTCCTAGGGTTCACTAAACATACTCTGAGGGAATTGTCTGAAGGATGATATTAAATTACAAGCATATGTTATCCTCCTCAAGCTTGCGTAAAAATAAAGAGGTACTCGCAAGAAATGGTGGGGGAATTTTTTTGAAAAGAAATATGTCTAAACCTATATTCCATGGAAGAGTCGCTTTTGAACATGACACCCTTTCACTCTCCTTATGTCTAGGTTGGAAAATCCACTTGTCTCTTGATCATACTCCTTTATAAGATTACAAATCGGTCTGTGGTCCCTGTTGTTGAGTTAGTGTTTCCAAGATAGTTGTTGTGTCATCAATATGTTCAAAGATAAGTTCAACCCGGAAAGACTTCTATTGTGTCGTCCATTTCTGCAGTCCTTAAAGACTTCTATTGCATCGACCATCCCTGAGTCAGTCCTAAATCACTTGTTACTCTGATCTACATCAAATATTGTTACTTGTTTCATGTCATTGATGTGGGATACATTAATGCCCTCCTATGACAAGTCTTTTCCTGCCAACTTAAACTCATTATCCAGGAATTAGACTTAGAAACTAATTGGTACCTTGGAACTTGCATGCCTCAATGGCAGGTTTCCTCGCTTTCGAAAGTGGGTTTTCATTATCGACCCCTG